>JAWPHD010006054.1:0-90000 GCA_037043455.1 Cyrtodaria siliqua
CGACGTGCACGCGGTGAAGATATTGGAGTGGTGAAATAGGTGCGCTATAAAACTGCCTTATATACGGGTATCCAGCTTGAACTTGGGCAGTAAAGCAAGCGTTAAACCGCCCCCATTTGCTTTAGGTATACGCCTACTCGCCTTATATAGAGCTATAGTACCTTTAAGTACATATCATCCCCGTTCAGACCATCGAACCAGCAGGACGTGTCCGTCTTCAAGCTCTTCCAGCGATGTTGACGCGTCCTGTAGGGGGATCAGGAACGTGACTACCATCATCGTCCACCATCAACGTCGGGCCCGGTGGGCCTTCGTACAGGCTGGTCCCATCGAGCCGAACGTTGAAAGTGTTGTACTCAGGTTGTCATCAGCACAGATACACGTTCCGATTTGGTATGCACCCCACACTAGGGTGATACCGTGGCCCTTCTCAGGGCCGTTTCTTGTAATCGACGGAGACATAACCACCACGGATACATTAGACCATGGAGCATACACAGAATGGAAGACGCCGTAACATCACCTCCGCAAACGTTGGGGTACTAAATAAACGTTCCGTGGGTCGTCTACCATTTTGCGCCAGCTCCAGGACGTAAACATCACGGGACATAAACATCACGGGATTCTCCATCAACATGACTGCCCTGCTTGGCGGTGACGGCGCGGAGATTCACGTGTACCCGGATTGACCTACTAGGCAAGCTTCAAATCTCCTGTGTCCTGATTGGTCGGAGAGCTTCTAATCATCTTTTCGAGCCGGCAATCGGATTGACCTAGTCACAATTCTGCAGGCAATTGGCCAGAATCCACAACTTTAATCTTCTTTGAGAATGTAATCAACTTCAGAATATCTGCGTTGGATTTCTTCGCTATCAACTCTGATGCTGCTGTTCCACAATAAACCTCTTTGGACGAGAGACGTCACCTTCACATGGACCGGACTCTCTTGCAACTATAATCATCTTTGAAAAGCTCGCCAAAAGGCCTAGTGCCATAGGGCGAGGATAAAGAAAAACTCAACATACATTAAGTACATTGTATGCATGCATTTTGTATGTACCCTATCGTGATGCTCAGCTATGCAT
Source organism: Cyrtodaria siliqua (assembly GCA_037043455.1). Classification (NCBI taxonomy): domain Eukaryota; kingdom Metazoa; phylum Mollusca; class Bivalvia; order Adapedonta; family Hiatellidae; genus Cyrtodaria; species Cyrtodaria siliqua. Next base: position 1,086 of record JAWPHD010006054.1, read on the forward strand.
AATGACCCGTAAAGAGCGGAGTAGAGAAGTGGTAAATAAAAACTGTAAAAAGGTGAGTTCGAACTACATATAATAAACCGTCGTAGAACAAACCGTAAACATTTACGAAAAATAAAAAATGAAGTACAAAAAAATGAAGCCCAGCTGGATCATGCTGGATAGAGCGGCTTAATTATGGAGATTGATCAATACATAAAGGGATGAAACTATGACGGATACGCACATGGAGAGAATCAACAATGATTTATTTGCGTTTTACGTCATTTTCAACACATGTAACGTTATATATGACGGTCCTGTATTAGTACTGTACACCTCCCGCCATCCGTAAGAATCGACACTTCCTCAAAAGTCGAGCTCGCCGTGGGATTCGAACCCGCAGAGGTGAGAGGCGCGACGGTTTACAGCGCAACGTCGTTAACCACTTGGCCACGGAAGCGATCAACAATGAAGAATAAATCATGAATAAGAGGCCCAACAAGGAGAAATTACACTTAAGATTTTATTTGAACCGTTGGAAAACCAAGCTCTATTAGCACAGCATATAATACGTTATATGTAAAGTGTTCATGCGACACGGGTCCGGCTTATTTATGTAAGGGCCTCATGAAAGATTGACTAGTTTCAAAAGAGTTCTCTCGTTAAAATGAAGTCTTTATTATTATTATTATTATTATTATTATTATTATTATTATTATTATTATTATTATACATTCACTTGATTCTATGTTAACAAATAGCGTTTATTATTGTAATTACGTTCGAATAGGCTTCATTTTTTCTAGTAGGCGTAGCTAATGCGCACTCATCCAATGTGTCTCAGTATAAAATGGCTATTTCAATGTCTGACAACACACTGACAGTAGTTGTATCTCTTGCATGTTTTATCAAGGCACGTTATTGTTTGTACTACATCGACAGAAAATCAATGTAAATATAAAAAATGATCAGCATTGTTTCGCTTTATGCGAATAAAAACGCCAGTAGTGATTTAAACATTTACCATAATGCGTTAAAAAAAGTCCGCAGACATACGAATCAGTTTTTAAGTAGCACACGCACACTAGTTTCCAGCTCACGAATGTATGCACACTCACATATTGTGTTTCATAGAGGATCTTAAACGAGTTCCCATTTCATATAAGATTTATGGAACGAGTTATGAATTATTTTAATAAAAGGCTCGTTAAAATTAAAAATAATTCATAACGAGTTTCATAAATCTTATATGGAATGGGAACGAGTTTAAGATCCTTTTTATCACATAACATTGCAATCAAATTATTAAAAATTAATTCAGATGGACATAGAACCGCCACGACGTCAGACACACTTTAGCGCCAAAACGTCATAACATATTTGACGTCGTAACGTCGCGTCTCACACTAGTCTCGGCCAGCTAGACCGTATCATGCATATGTCTTACTTGCAGATATCGGTCTGGGCAGATTAGGCCAATTAAAGCGCCCACTAGCGATTAGTCCAATTTATTCGCACGTTTTTTCGCGTGCATAACGTTGACGGTTGCGTGACGTCATGTTGTAAATAAACGTACAACGTCAAGTGTTGATGCACCTGTTACCATTTTTGACGTCACATGCTGCTTCTCAAAAGTTGAAAGTAAGAAATTATTATGAAATTAATTTAGAAATAACTGTTTTGAATGTCTCGTTGAATCTCTCAAAATCTCGCCAAAATCGCCCAAAACGAGAGGGCGATTTTAAAGGGTTTATCATTTGGCAGCTCTGATTTGAAAAGTGAGCAGCTAAAAATAGATCAGCGCAAATCCGATATTCTAAAAATAGACGCTCACTTTGAAATTCTTTCTGAAGGTCATAAAAAGGCGGACAGAATGTCTTTACTCGTTGCAGTTGTTTTGGTAAATGAATACTTGTTTTGTTTGAAAAATATAATTTTAATCGTTGTAGTTTTATACGTTGTAGTTTTATAGAGATAATTCATCTGAAATGATGTACTGCAGTATATTAGGATAGAAATGAGCAAATTTAATGTTTTTTTCCTTCCAGACAGGACAAGAGTTCCTATTCCGCGCCCCTCCCCCCATATGTTTTTTCCTTCAAGAGTTCCTATTCCGCGCCCCTCCCCTATCCCCTCCCCTCCCTCCCCCCCACACACAGGAGACCTTAGCGACCCAGTGAAGTATGCACCCAGAGGTCTAGGATATCCCTTTTCACATCATCAATAGCATAATATTTTAATTTGCAGAGTCAATATACCCCCACCCACACACACAGACACAGGAGATCTTAGCGACCCAGTGAAGTATGCACCCTAACCCTCCAGAAGTCTAGGTATGCAATCCAGTAAAGTATGCACCCTACCCCTCCAGAAGTCTAGGATATCCCTTTTCACATCATCAATACCCCCACCCCCCATACACACAGACACACACACACATGAGACCTTAGCGACCCAGTGAAGTATGCACCCTAACCCTCCAGAAGTCTAGGTATGCAATCCAGTAAAGTAAGCACCCTACCCCTCCAGAAGTCTAGGATATCCCTTTTCACATCATCAATAGCATAATATTTTAATTTGCAGTCAATAACCACCACCCCCCCCCCCCCCACCCCCACACACACAGGAGACCTTAGCGACCCAGTGAAGTATGCACCCTACCCCTCCAGAGTTCTAGGATATCCCTTTTCACATCATCAATAACATAATATTTTATTTTGCAGTCAATAACCACCCCCCCCCCCCCCCCACCCCCCACACACACACACAGGAGACCTTAGCGACCCAGTGAAGTATGCACCCTACCCCTCCAGAAGTCTAGGATATCCCTTTTCACATCATCAATACCCCCCACCCCCCATACACACAGACACACACACACATGAGACCTTAGCGACCCAGTGAAGTATGCACCCTAACCCTCCAGAAGTCTAGGTATGCAATCCAGTAAAGTAAGCACCCTACCCCTCCAGAGTTCTAGGATATCCCTTTTCACATCATCAATACCCCCACCCCCATACACACAGACACACACACACACACATGAGACCTTAGCGACCCAGTGAAGTATGCACCCTAACCCTCCAGAAGTCTAGGTATGCAATCCAGTAAAGTATGCACCCTACCCCTCCAGAAGTCTAGGATATCCCTTTTCACATCATCAATACCCCCACCCCCATACACACAGACACACACACACATGAGACCTTAGCGACCCAGTGAAGTATGCACCCTAACCCTCCAGAAGTCTAGGTATGCAATCCAGTAAAGTAAGCACCCTACCCCTCCAGAGTTCTAGGATATCCCTTTTCACATCATCAATAGCATAATATTTTAATTTGCAGTCAATAACCCCCCCCCACTCCCCCCCCCCCCCCCCCCCCCACACACACAGGAGACCTTAGCGACCCAGTGAAGTATGCACCCTACCCCTCCAGAGTTCTAGGATATCCCTTTTCACATCATCAATAACATAATATTTTATTTTGCAGAATCAGTATACCCCCACCCCTGCCCTATCTAACGTTACTGTTTACAGACCCTATACTATAGCTTCATACAGGGAAGAAGACTCCCACTGTAATCGGGCTGGAATAATTACACAAATAATTAGGCAATCATCAGGTTTGAACTCGGGACCCCTTGCATGTGAAGCAGACGCTCAACTGATATCACCATAAAAGCTAGCTCTGCGGCGAGACAGTAGTAACGCGCTTATCAACCTATCTATTTACATACCCTGCAACTGAGTCCTACTACATACCTCCAACCTTTTTATTTTTGATATTTGATATCCCACAACACATATAGACAACATATACAATGATCTAGGCATCTGGGCATAACCTCATACAATGCCTATCCGGATTCTCCACCAATGTAATCGGACCGGAAAAAACTATACATAAATATTTAGGTACTCAGAGGGTTTGAACTCGGGACCCCTTGCATGTGAAGCAGACGCTCAACTGATATCGCCATAAAAGCTAGCTCTGCGGCGAGACAGTAATAACGCGCTTATCAACCTATCTATCTATTTGCATATCCCGCAACTGAGTCATACTACATACCTCCAACCTTTTTATTTTTGATATTTGAAACCTTTAAATATCCCACTACACATATAAACAACAACATATACAATGATCTGGGCATAACCACCTCATACAATGTGACTCATGGGCTACCCGGATTTTCCACCAATGTAATCTGACTGAAAATTTTACACTTAAATATTTAAACAGGCATCGGGTTTGAACTCGGGACCCTTGCATGTGAAGCGGACGCTCTACCTTTCGCCATAAAAGCTAGCTCTGCGGTGAGACCGTAGTAACGCGCTTATAAACCTATATACACCCCAACTGAGCCCTACTGACACCCACACCCACCCTCCCAACACCTGTCCCATTAACCACAGTTACATTACCCACTTCCCTGACACCCACCCTTTAATTCTGGGTAAATAAACTGGTGGGAGGGTGTCGGATTGGCTCACAATTTGAATAAGCTGAATAAGTGTCATGAATGCAGAATCCGTCTCCTGTTAATGCTGCCTACTTTGTTAATTATTCACCATGTGGTCCAGTGGTAGAACGTCGGGCTTCAGATCGAGAGGTCGTGGGTTCGAACCTCGCCATGGCCATGATATTTATCCTTGAGCAAGGGTATTAATCCACATTGCTTAATACTGGTTCTAACCAGGAAACTATCAAGGGTGATTAATATATGTTGCAAGAACTTGCTTTGCAATCAATGTAAAAGAAATATGTTTAAATAATCTTTAATTGTCTTTCAGATAAACTTTGTTATGGTCATTGCTATGAAGGATGGATTAGATGTGAGTAGATCTATACAAAAATAATAATTACACTTTATTAGGGATGAATAAGTTGTTAGTGAATAAATTGTGCTGCAACCGGGACTCGAACCCAACGTCTCTGGGTTACCTTGCCAGCTCTCTTTCGACTGAGCTATCGACGATGTGTGGCTGGGAATTGATTTTTCAACATACATGTATTATACACAGGCTGTACATGTATATACACAGGCTATACTAGTCACATAGGCATGTAGTTAACAACTAATGTAATGTGAAGGTCCATACGCAAGTTTATGAAATGGGCAGGTGTAATAGAACCACGTTCCCATAATTCAAGATAATATCTATTTCCAGTCGGTTAAATACAAAAATATGAACGAGTAAATCAAGTAACTGAGATTTATGTTTGTTTGTTGTTTAAAGGGAGTACATCAGGATTTGGTGCCTAATTTGTTTATAAAACATAAAGCAGTATATAATGACAATTTAAAACTTTAAATAGATTGAAAATTAACCATTTCATAATACAACCAAATAATTAAAAAATATAATTTACAATAAGTCTTACAAGTCCATTGAGAAATCCCCAAGTTATAGCTGTCATGCAGAGCAAATCGGTGGTATCTATCTACACATGACGCTCATATTGCCATACATTGCGATTTATTTTACCGCCAAGTTTAACATATATATACCCTGGCGCATCACCATAGTTCAGAAATACCTTCTTCAGGTTGTTTTATTTTATATGTTCAGCGTAATTTCTTTTGGCATCTCTGTGTACAAATGGTTGATGTTGCGTTGTAAGCCTTCTCTCTCTTTACCGTTGCGGGTTCGAATCCCACTGGGAGCTCGACTTGTAAGTGAGGAAGTGTGGATGGCGGGAGTACTGGTATTGGTGGTCCACCACAAAAACATCGACCGTCATATATAACCGTACATGTGTTGAAAATGACGTAAAACACCATTACAAACAAACTTTATGTGTTTTTATGGCTCATTTGTTTATTTTTATCAATTAAATACACAAATAATGTATGTTGAGACAAATGTAATATTAATACCAATCCTGATGCACTTCCCCTTTAACATCATTTTCCAGCACATTTTAGGCTATGTATGACGGTCGGTCAGTCGATTTTTAGTATTTCTGAGTAGAACCTGTACTGTAAATATCCTGCCATCAGAATGAAGCGAAAATGCTCATTAAAATTAAAATAATTTGTTTTAACTCATTTAAAAACACATGTACTGGTATACATGTGTAGTAATCGAGTAATGTATTGAGATGCATGCTTTTCTTTACAGCTTCAGTCTAGTTTTGTTGAAGAGTTGTTTGGTTTTGAGAAGGACCATTTGTTGCAAGCTCTCAGTTCCCATTCGTTAAATACGGTAAGATTAATGATATTTTTTTTCATTTATATCTTCATTTAAAATGCCACTTTTAAAACTAAAATATGTTTAAATCTTATTATTAGATTTATATGGGTAAAATATGTCACTGACGGCCCGAACATTTCACAAACATTCAATCGAAATACCATCAATAACGATTTTTGTTCATGCATTAGTGTGTTTTTAATGACAAAAAACGGTATTTCTTATCACAAAGGAAAGAAAACACAACCCTAATAGCAGAATAATGAGTTTTATGTCAACAATTGTCGACCTCAAAGTTGTGACATAACTGCCGACACGAAGCCAGGCAAAATATTCGAACTTCTTATTGTTTCAATGTGTGTATAACACATTTTAATTACTTTATTGCAATTGTTTTCACAGTTCACAATACACATGGGAGTATTTTGTCTTGAGGAACTTGAGCTTGAGATCCAGAAAAACTGATTTTTTGGGGGATTTTTTTTTTTTTTTAGACAGGCCCCGACGGGCTCCTCGTCTGCAAAATGAGACAGGCCCGGAATGGATTTTGAGGAGTCCCCGGGCGTCGGGCTATCCTATTTCTTGAGCACTGGTCAGTGAAAACAAATGTAATAAATATATTATTTACTGGGTTTCAGTTATAGGAAATCCCTCACTGGATGGTATGCGTGTTGTAATTTTCAGTTAACATCCGCTTGTTCATGAAAAGAACCACACTCCTACTATCTTGTGAAGGATTCCCCTATAATCTCTCCCGGCAGTTAAATAATCTCTAATGTAAAATATGTCAATTACAAAGCAAAAAAAGTAAGAGCCACGTTACGACAAGATGCCAGTAAAGTGTCGTGGACATTAACCTCATCTGCTGAGAATATTCATCAAACCAGATCTGCTTGTTTGTGAAACAAAACACACCTTCACCATCTTGTGAAGGATTTCTTTATAATGGACACCAACAGTCAATCTGTATTGTATTAATAGGGACTATGTTTGATTTTCTGTCTTCATAGACTTAAACATACTGCAATGATATTTTGTTGCGGTATATATATATACGAACCTGCAACTTGAAAATTACAATTGATCTGAGAAAAAAGAATTACGGTACCATTTCGTAGGGTTGAGCTCGTAAACCACAGTGGTGCCACTGAGTTCCGTCGGTGGGTTCTTGGGCAAGACACTTTCCCTTAGCCCCATCCGTCGGATGGGGACGTAAACCGGGCGGTCCCGTGTATCGGTATATCCTCCAGGGTTTCTTTATAGTACATATCAATACAGTTGGCCCGTTAGCGAGGTAGGCAATTATTATTATCCGTGAGTGTAATTTTCAGTAGGGTTCAAATCATTCGCTGTTGTTGAAGCCCCTCCTGTCAATTATGTCCCGACGAAGCTCCAGCTGTTGTCTGAGCCCCTAAATGGCGTTTCACAACAAAAGGGACGCAACACATATATACTGCGATTTTATTGTGAAAACGCCATTTATAACAGATTAAGGGGAGGAAGTTTTGTATTGTAATCGTTAGTTGAAGCACACGTCGATATTGAATTGAATTGAATTGAATGTTGTTTAACGGCTCATCAACACAGTATAGGTTATTCAGAGCCGCCCCAGAGAGAGGGGAAGGATACATAGGAATCCGGGAACCGTGCCCTACTCTTATTATCGAATAGATTCCTGTAGTTTTTTAACGTTGCTATATGGCTCGTCAGTTAGACCATTTGTCAGGAAATGGGGTCTATGCTGGTCATGAATGCATTGTAGCTCTTGGTCGTTTATTTGGAATTAATATTCAGATTACTGTGGGTGGACGTCCATAGCATCCTGATATCTCAACAACGTCTCTTGATCCTGTTGGTAATGCCCAGGCTCAGGTGCATTTAGTATATTCAACTGCTTCAGGAGGATATTATGATGTTGCCTTGGAGCAGCAGCACTCACGTGATCAGCATTTTGTTCCAAACCAATCAGATGTTGTTATTGACACAGGCTTATCAGGATTAAGTGTATTGGGTATAGATACTGGTCTACTGAAATCCAGTGTTCCTGTTTACAGTTTCGGTGTTGCAGCTTCTGATACTACGGTTCTACAGGGGCCCACTGTCCCTGTAAACCTAGTACCTGTGAGTAGTGTTTTGGTTCATTCTGATGTTGATACTGCACAACAAGGCTCTAATGACCCAGATAGTAATATCAGATCCCCAGTTATTGTCGAGAGTCTTCCATTTCAAAAAGGTTTTGAAAATGTTGGTAAGATGTCAATTAATTGTAGCTTCCCTGAAAAGACATTGCAGTGCAAATACTGTTCATATGCTTGCAAAAGATCATTCAATTTAAAGAGGCATGTTACAGCAAAACATTCATTAACTGAAGAAAACGATGTGTCTCAGGTTAACTTGATACAACATATGAAGGTTAAACACCCCTCAAGTAATTCATCTACTTCAACAAATAGTACAGATATCCCTTTAATCGAACAGTTAGTTGATGCTGGCTTAGATGTTGGTCAGGACTCTGGATCACCAGGGTCTAGGATTCAGACTTGTTCAGACTTTAATTCTTCAGTTAAGAAATCAGTTAAGAAATCTAAAGCAGATGGTTATAGAACTGTTGTTTCCAGTACTCCGAATGGTCGAGTAAGGTTAATGAGTTGCCTTGCTAGCGGTTGCAATTCATTGTGTAAGACTGTTGAGGGAATGGTCAATCATTTAACATCTGATCATTCTTTACAATTTTCCGTTTCAAATTTGGTATTCCAAACTTTAGAAGAATTTACTTCCTGGAAAGAAAATGAGGAAATAAGTAACAGTGTTTTTTTTTCTAAACCAAGATCAACAATCTTAAAAAAATCACCAATACATTCAATATGTCTGCAACAGAAGTGGTAAACCCCGAAAGCACACTCTTAAAAACATTTGTCAAGGTCGTGCAGGAAAAACAAATGTGAAGGGTTCATGCAAGCAGAACACAGTCTAGTTATCTCTGTCATAGGACTATTTATCACTGATATAGTAGTATAGAACTAGTTATCTATGTCATAGGACTAGTTATCTATGTTATAGGACTATTTATCCCTAATATAGTAGTATAGAACTAGTTATCTCTGTTATAGGACTAGTTATCCCTGCCATAGGACTAGTTATCACTGATATAGTAGTATAGAACTAGTTATCTATGTCATAGGACTAGTTATCTATGTCATAGGACTATTTATCACTGATATAGTAGTATAGAGCTAGTTATCTCTGTTATAGGACTAGTTATCCCTGTCATAGGACTATTTATCACTGATATAGTAGTATAGAGCTAGTTATCTCTGTTATAGGACTAGTTATCCCTGTCATAGGACTATTTATTACTGATATAGTAGTATATAACTAGTTATCCCTGTTATAGAACTAGTTATCACTAATATAGTAGTATAGAACTAGTTATCACTAATATAGTAGTATAGAACTAGTTATCGCTGTTATGACTATTTATCTTTGTTATCCCTGTTATAGAAATAGTTATCCCTGTTATATGACTAGTTATCCCTGTTATATGGATATTTATCCATGTTATAGGACTATTTATCACTGTTATAGGACTATTTATCACTGTTATCTCTGTTATAGACTAGTTACCCCTGTTATATGACTATTTATCCCTGTTATATGACTATTTATCCCTGTTATAGAACTAGTTATCCCTGTTATATGACTAGTTATCCCTGTTATATGGATATTTATCCCTGTTATAGGACTATTTATCACTACTATAGTAGTATAGAACTAGTTATCCTGTTATATGACTATTTATCACTGTTATAGGACTATTTATCACTGTTATCTCTGTTATAGACTAGTTACCCCTGTTATATGACTATTTATCACTGTTATAGGACTATTTATCAATGTTATCTCTGTTATAGAACTAGTTATCCCTGTTATATGACTATTTATCCCTGTTATAGAACTAGTTATCATTGTTAAGAACAAGTTATCCATATTAATGACTATTTATCACTGTTATAGTAGTTGTCACTATTATAGAACTAGTTATCCCTGTTTTTCTGCCAAATTATTATGAAAGAAAAGAGAAATAAAAATAGACAAAAAAAATAAAAATAGAAAAGGTAATGTACATAATTTGGTAATGAGTGTGTGTGTGTGTGTGTGTGTGTGAGATTGTGAAGGAGAACATTTTGTTTTAAATGTATATGACAAATCCTGACAAATAAAAATGTAATAAATCACTCATATCACTGTTTTATGGATAGTTATCGATCCATTATTACAGACAAGCAGTGCTGTCCAGCTTGTGTTGATTTTAATATCAGTTCGTCACAATATGTACATGTGGTTATAATGTGTTGTAAGTAAATTAATTATTATACATGATTACTGTATAAGTTATCCAACAAATCTTCAAACAGAGCATTTAATCTTAATGCTTCTGGTAAAGAGAAGTTGGTCTCAAAGAAAACACATCCTCAGCTTGTATTGTCCATTATCATTCGTATCCGTTTAATTATTCTTATAACCTGGAGCTTTAGCTTTGTTTTTTTGAGTCACATACATGTCAGATCCAACAAGTCATTTAGGAGAAGTAGCGAAGACAAGCTTTGTGCCGGACGGACGGACAGACGGTAATAATTTATATGATGCTTTAAGGTTCTTAAAAATGTTTGTTTTGTGATCAAAGTACACATTATTTCAGATATTTGTGCAAGTGTTAGCAATATAATTGTCATTTAAAATTTATATTTATTATTATAAATAGCAACATACAACCAGCTGAGTGGTTGGATTTTCCGGTTGAAACTATCATTTTCCTACTGGTAAACAATATTTAAACCGAAAGTTACACGCGGCTTAATTTATAATGAATATGCACATTTATCACTTTATGACAGTTTTCATTTGTGTTTGGAGATATAAAATCAATCTTGCATAACGCAACCAGTCCCTTTAAACCCAGATCTCGACCATGAGATTTTGTTATTGGTTTATTGCTGAGATACAAATTTTGATGAAGAAATGTGTACAAATATAAAGTTACAATGCATGCTAAAATGTGGGTACTATGAACTCAGGGTGCTAACTGTTAGCACCGTGTTGTTCAAGTCTCAATTTGAATTCACGATATATACTTTAAATGAAATTGTCTTTATTGGATAAGAACTGTAGAAGTTACAATGATACAACACCTCCGGACAACTTATGCACATCAGCATGTTACAATGATACAAAACCTCCGGACAATATACACATCTGCACGTTACAATGATACAAAACCTCCGGAAAATATGTACACCTGCACGTTACAATGATACAACACCTCTGGACAATATGCACATCTGCACGTTACAATGATACAACACCTCCGGACAATATGCACATCTGCACGTTACAATGATACAAAACCTCCGGACAATATGTACACCTGCATTTCCAATGATACAACACCTCTGGACAATATGCACATCTGCACGTTACAATGATACACCTCCGGACAATATGTACACCTGCACGTTACAATGATACAACACCTCTCGACAATATGTACATCTGCACGTTACAATGATACACCTCCGGACAATATGTACACCTGCATTTACAATGATACAACACCTCTGGACAATATGCACATCTGCACGTTACAATGATACACCTCCGGACAATATGTACACCTGCATTTACAATGATACAACACCTCTCGACAATATGTACATCTGCACGTTACAATGACACTACCGATGCAGTACCTTCCAAGGTTTATCTTGATCGGATGAAAATTGTACGAGTTATACAAAAATGAGATCTTTATAGACAGAAGGACAGGAGACGGATGGACTGACGGACAACGCCATGCCATAATATGTTCCATCTGCAAACGGACATATAAAAAGTCGGCAATCATTATTGACCCTGACCTGCATTTTGGTCCTTGTTTTATGTTAATAAAAGATGTTAACGTTTGCATATTTACCACAGTATTCCAACTTTATACATAGTTACATATTAACGACCACTATAGATACATTTTTCGATCAATCTCATTAAAATCATATCCTAATTACGATTTGATACTCGCCGCTATTGCTAGTAGCGAAGAGTATCGTAGCGTGATAAAGGGTCTGATTTTAATGAGATTGTTTTAAGATGGTCGGTTAGCAAGATGGGTGTGACTTAAATTGTATCAGGCATAGGTTGGGGCTCCTCGTTGAATTGAATTGAATTGGAGTTTTAAGGCGCACCAACACATGAAAAGGTTATATGGCGCCTAACAGGCATGAACATGCCAGGCTCATCTTCCATGTACATCGAGATAAAATATGGAAAATGGGCCTAGAACCTTCTCACCCTGAACTGCAGAGTTGCTGCAAATTCTATCGTAGAAACTCCATTTACGCTGGAGCCACGTTACTGTTTTTCTGCCACTGCTCTTTTGATGCGAGCGAGATGGCACCTGAAACAATGCAGGGATCATGATGAAGACCTTGCTCCTCGTTGAACATTGTATTACGTAACTATCTGTATACTATGTGTAATGTTCTTTATATTATTTGACAAAAAAGGCAAGCCACCGAACACCAAACCCAGAAAAGCCCAATTAATTGGTCATACTGATGGGTGTTGTGGTGGTGAGGAGTGTAAAATACCTCACTTACGCACCTTTTATTCATAGCTGTGCGTGGAGGCATCTTACATACATTTTTTAACTAGAACATACTAAATCTTAGTTGTATTCAGTATAAGGAAGAGTAAACAACTGTGAAGTGTATTGATATGCTTATATCACGGATCTATGGCGTTTATGTTACACAGGTGTTAACATGCTGTTTCTTAGTTTATTGCAGATTATGCATTGTCTTGGTGTATGACTAAAGGAGAACCATACTGCATTCAGAAGATAGACAGATTTATATGTAGAAGTGATTCATAACATTATGACAGTCTAGTGTACTGATGACATGTCCATCTCATCAATGGATAGAGAACACTGTACTGTACTTTCTGTGCTTACAGTACTAATAGCAGTCTTATAATGGTTTGTTGCTTTTTACATACACTGTTGTGAAATAAAATTAATGTCTTGCGACACGCCCGGGAATCGCACCGCCAGCATTTACCGAGAGTATAAGGCGGAGGATTTCCGGAAATACAGGCGAGCGATAAAACTTGCCGGATTTGAGGTAGGTGATCAACATTGTGCACGATTGTTTTTGTATTTAAACCTTTATGCTATACACTGCGCTAGCCGAACAATTTGTTGTTAATTAAAAAAAAAGGCCTTATTATAACAGTACTTACTGGAACGCCAACTTAAAAATTCACAATTGAAACTCTCTTCAAACAGTTGAGCCTTGGTCTAATTCAATTAAAGACAGGTCTAATTCAATTAAAGAGGGGTTCAACTGAATTAGACCACTCTTCAATTGTTTCAACCTCTATTCAGTTGAGTTAGACTGATGTGCAATCGCAACTGAATTGGACCGTTCTCTTATTCAACTGAAGAGATGCTTTGGCCTTGTCAGACAAATTTAGCCAATCAGCATTCAGTTTAATAAACACTGTAGGCTTTCATAATTTCTGTATCGCTTTCAACTCGAGTTTTGATAGGCTTACACAGACACACCTCCTACGACGCCAAAAGCCAGCTTAAACGACTGGTGCCGAAAAATAACATCTACACGTGTTACGCGATTTTTTCTCCACACAATTTGCATATGGCAAAAATAATTTCTCAAACATGCGTAGATGATCGATGCTCAAAATCTGGGAATAGTCGCATTGGTCAATTGGCTAGCACGACATTCTCCATTTTTGAAAAAAAGGTATAAATACAAAAAAAAACGTGCGCAATGTTGAACACCTTCCGCAATTCCGGCAATTTGTATCGCGCGCCTGCATTACCGGAAATCCTAATCCTTAAACTCTAGGTATTGTAAAAGCAATGCTGGCGGTGCGATTCCAGGGCGTGTGCGAGCTCATGCAAACAGACTGGTTTTGTTTCTTAATTATGCCATACAATAGAAGTGTGAAAATAAGTAGAAGTATACTACAGGTCAAGATAGTCTGGTGTTTTCTTAAACAGTCAGCTAGCAAACATCGTATATAATCTAATACCTTTGAAGGGAGTACATTGGGATTGGTATTTTTTAGAATTGCTTAAATACATTATTTTTGTATTAAATTTATAAAAAAGATATAATACCATCACAAAACAAGAGGTCAATGAGCTTGAAGCTCTACTGATTGATTTTGATTTCAGGAAGTAGTCGCTACAAACTTGTTTTTTTGAAAAATTATTTTTAGCCGTGGCGGCCATCTTGAACTTCAGGCCGACCTGAAATTTTGCTAAGATCAATAAGACATCAAGAGCAACATTCATGTGAAGTTTCATGAAAATAAGCCGAGTAGTTTCAGAGGAGTAGTCGCTACAAGTTTTCATTATATAACTCTATGTAAACAAAGATGGCCGCTGGCAGCCATGTTTAACGTCGTATCAAAGCGATTTTCGATAAGGACCAACATCATGTCATGCTGATCATTTTAGAAGAAGTCCCATATCAATATCACTTATAGTTTTCAAGAAGTAGTCGCTACAAACTTGTATTTTAAAAATCTATTTTTAGCTTTGGCGGCCATCTTGGATTTCACATCAACATGAATTTTTGCTAGGATCAACTAGACTTCATGGGCAACATTTCTGTAAAGTTTCATGAATATCCATCCAGTAGTTTCAGAGGAGTAGAAGCTACAAATAAAAGTTTACGGACATACAGACAGACGGACGACGGACGCCGAACCACGGCATAAGCTCCGCTGATCTCTGATCAGTTGAGCTAAAAAGGCCACTGAAAGAAATGAAAATAACTACTATTAGGTCATATAGGCCCAGACCTATATAGCATTTTGAAAAAAAAAGAAAAATACCATAATAGGTCATTTCAACATAATACATGTGCCCTTGACCCTAAAGGCAAAGTGCTACTATATATATTACAAGAAAGAGCTAGTCTATGTTTTATCCAGTTTATTATTTCTTTTTCACATTTCACTTCACATATCACTTTTGCAATGCAGAATTCTATATTTTTCATATTTTCATATTCAATTCTAAATTCAATTTCTCGTCATAAAGTAGGATTGTCTCCCCTCCATCTTACAGCTTCACCTTGAAAAAAAGAAATAAATGAGTGTTACATGATGCATGCAGGTTTTACTACTTGGTGTATGCTCCAGTATTATTCACATGGTTATCAGTGCAGCAGCAGCTGAAGCTTTTCACGCGCACACACCGCATAACTCACTTTTGAGTTTCAAGTGTTTTAACACGAAATAGTCCCAATTTGCACTCACGTGCAGTTACGCGGAAATTGCAGTTGTCTTTTAAAAAACGTTAGCTTAAGCCAATTTTGAATGCAAAAACAACACAGACAATGAATAAAGTAAGTTTATACGTTAAACATCCCCATAGCATTCGTTTTGACTACTATTGGCATATTTTGCATAGCCTAAATCGCTGTTCAAATGTGAAGATCGGAAATTTTGAGGTTTTTGAAACTGCAAAATTGCCGATTTCTCAAAACGGTCACAAAAAATGTGTTGTCACTAATTTGGCTTAAATTAACAGGAATGATAGATCAGTACCTCTACTACCTTTCCTGAAAAGTTCGGCAAAATTCATGACTACCCATTTTTTGAGACCGTTTTGAAAGATGGTCACCCTTTTTTCTCACTCAAAACACACATTATTCAAAATGGCGGCTACAAGCTAAATAAGCAAAACTGAAAATCAATAACAGAAACGTAAAACATGAATATTTTCAACTCCCGGATATAGTTATTTCCTGCTCCGAATAAAATGTCAGTAAGTCAACCTTTAAACACTTTTTCCGCCTTTCCTTTAGCATGTTTACGGTAAAAATCAGCCGCCCTGGACGCTTATTAAAAATCACAACAGGCCAAGTCGGCAGTAATTTGTTGTGTTGATTTACGATTGAATGAACTATGGATAATTGCAAGTGAATACTTCACAATTCCAGGATTTAATGAGCAAAAAGACTGACCTATTCATGTGTTAACTATTGTTATGGGTGAATGATGTAACAAATACTTGTAGAACATCTCCTGTCAAGGTCATGTCATGTACTGTAGACCACATGAGTCATGTCCCTTCGCCTCGATTAGGGACACCGACAACTTTGGTGTTTAGACATAAAGGAAAAACAAAGGATGAAAGGTATGTACAGCACTCGGTACTGACCCATAATTTATAAATGTGTTTTATTTAGTGCATGTTCATGTTTATAGTGTCTCCGTTAAAATTTAATAATAATATAGCACTGATGTATTATTTCTATGGTGAGACCCTTCCAGTGGGGTCTATGTTCACAGAAAATATGATCCAATGTTCCCCAAAAATATTTTGCTTTGTTCTCCAAAAATATTTTTCCATTTATTTTTATTAGTATGTTCCCTTGTTCCCTAAAAATATTACCAATAACAGAAAATGTTCCATTGTTCCCCAAAAATATTACCAATAACAGAAAATGTTCCATTGTTCCCCAAAAATAAATGGCCTTGTCCCCAAACCCCTCTATGACCGCAGATCAGAAATGGACCGTTGCCACCTCCCCTTCGCCCTCCCCACCCACAAATCGGTGCCCTTGCATCACCCCCCCCCCACACACACACACACACACACACACACACACACCCCACACTGCCCAAAGTTTGCATATAGCTACAGCAGTACTGTAAAGGATTAACACATCTACTGTAGGTTTGTATGTATAAAAATAACAATTGATTTTCTTTCAGGGATCTTTGCAGATGTTGCCACCTTCTGTCAAGTGGCATCTCCAAGTTCCAGCTCTGAGACTTAGCCTAGCCCTGGGTAAGCTAAAGCTATAAACTTTAATATATTTGACCCCAGTTATATAGGTTAATTAAGCTTATAATATGGCAATATTTCGAGCCACCCCAGAGAGTGGAATTCAAAAACAATGTACCTAAGCTACTCTATCTATCTTACTAGCAAATGTTAATATTTCGAGCCGCCCCAAATTCGGGAATACATTTCTGCGGTTCTTTAACATGGTTTTTATAAATGAAGATTTTAATAAGCTTGATAAGCTTGAGAAACAGTAGATTTATTTGAGTGGGAGAACCCGATTTGTACAGATTTTTTTATTATTCTCATTAAAGTAGCCATCCCGCCAACAACAGTCGAATTTTATAAACATTATGTACACTGTTTCTAAACCTACTGATGACAAAGTATATATATAACTTACATATTTTGAGAAATCAAACTCATACATACACAGTATAAACGGCTTTAACCAGCCGGACCAAACCCAGAACTGGAGTGTCGAATTACGAGTTACCATCATTTTACAGTTATTCAATCACGGGTATTCTAAGAACCTATTAATAAACCTATACTTTTAATCAGCGCATATACATTGTTATATGGATAGAGTTTCGATAAACGGTTTTCTAGTGCAATTTTGTAGTTATTTGGCGGGATAGCTACTTTTAAAAAAAAAAGAGGAGTGCCTAACTATAAGTATAATTGTCCCAGCTCATTGGAATACTTTACTTTTTTGTTTGTTTTGTTGAGATATTGTGAAATTCCATCACATAAAACAATGGATACACATGATACAACATGGAAGTTTCTCTGTGCTGTTGTCACTTTACAGCGATATTATTAAAGACCGCCCCAGTTAAATTACAAATAATAGGACACTTTAAAGGGACATATGGCAATCTTGAAGATCTTGTCGAACATTAGTATCACAGTTTATTAGTCCCGTATCAATTTCACTTCAAAACTGCTTGCATATAATTAACTAAAATTTAGATGTATTATTTGTCTTCGTTATTCTACCATAGGTTTAAATATATGATTGGTGCAATAATATCAGCAATTAGTAATAATATATAAATTACACAGTTATACTATAATTATAGAGAATAATATACAGGCATTTCATATCTCATCCTTTCCCTCGATGTGTTCTTGGGAAACACACTTTCCCTTAACCTCGTCCTTCGGATGGGGACGTAAACCGGGCGGTCCCGTGTATCAGTCTATCCTCCAAGCACGTTAAGGAACAACAGGAATCTATTCGATAATAAGAGTAGGGCACGGTTCCCAGATTCCTATGTATCCTTTTCCTCTCTCTGGGGCAGCTCTAAATAACCTATACTGTGCGAAGGCCGGGCACAATATAAAAATGTAATATTTCATCTATGTGTGACCTAAAAAAATTATATACTTCAGAATATTTTGTTGATTTTAGCAGTGATGGGAGAATAATGATTAAATATTTATTTCTCGGCGGATATAATAGCTGATCTTCCATGATCGAGTGCGGATTTATTAAACGAGTTGGCAAAAATATACAATGCGCGGCTTGTCGAGCATCAAATAATGTTTATTATTATATAACCTATAAATAGACGCGTTTTTATTGGCTAAAAAGTAATTTTTTAGAAAAAATATCTAGCGATATTTACCTGTTTTTTTTATATTGACCTGTTTTATATAATTGTTTTTTTGATATTGACCTGTTTTATATAATTGTAAATTGAGGGTTATATAATAAAACAGTTATGGACTTTTCAGCTGTTATACATGATGTTGATATGTACCAAAAAATCATTATTGACCTCGGCTATCGCCTCGGTCAATAATGATTTTTTTGGTGCATATCACATCATGTATAACAGCTGAAAAGTCCATAATTGTATAATGTTTACTGAAGAGTTTAAAAAATAATAGATGATTTTGTGAGATTCTATTTATCACACAAAAACCCATACAAGTTGATGTTAAACGTTCACATTTCTCTGTGATGTCAATTTACCTATATATTAATACCGTATTTCCTCTATTAGAAGAGCCCCCACCTGTTTTAAGAAACTTACCGTCTTCAAAAATTAAAAGTTCCTAAAAAACGCAATGTTTTTACCGCTAATGGATTTGATTAAATTAAAAGTTTCTAAAAAACACAATGTTTTTACCGCTTATGGATTTGATTACGGGAGTTTTTTACCTTCGACACCAGTATGGTCTATGACATAAACCTTAAAGCGCTATCATCATCAATACAATTACCGCTTTTATTTATCTCGTTCCTTTCAATTTACTATTTAGTTTATCTTTTATTATTGGTTAATTCATATGCAACCAACCCGTTTTGTAATCGTCAAGTTTGACAGAAATGTGTATCATATAGATGCAGAGTGATGACAGTAATATACTCGGTACAGTCATGTTTTGGTTAAGTCAATACCGGTGTAACAGTAAAAGATCGCCGTACAGTAATTCTATAAGGAAACAGTCCGGGGAAAGGAGGTGAAATATATTGAAAATTTGTATCATAATATTAGCCCCCCCCCCCCCCCCCCCCTTCGCACTTTCCATAGTGCCAGGGAGCTACTGTTAGAGGAAATACGGTATATACGACAGCCAAAGTTAAAATCCTTTTAAAAATAACAGGACACTCTGTTGATTCATGTGAAATTCCATGCATATATCATATGGCTTATATATTTTGTACCACCAATCCATCCACCAATCCATCCTTTTTAACAACTTGTTTTGTTCATTTCAGAGACGCATCATCTGGTTTCCAGATGCCCTTCGTTCTTCAAATACCATTGCAACCCTGGAAGACGTGGATTTAACCAAAAAAGTTGACAATACTGTGATCGCAAGATTCTAAACTCAAGGAAATATATTCATTTTATTAGGCCAAATCAGAAACGCGGTTAATTTTTCTTCGGCCTTTAGCGTTACAGTATATACTTGTTACTGCGTATCCCGCTTGAGATGTGTTCGCCTGATCATGATGGTGACTTCAGTTTGGCAATCCCAAGGACTAAGCAGACATTATTTTTTTAAAGAACCAAAATGAATATAATTATACCTCACAGAGACTATATAATATGTAAAGCTGTTAAAAAACACCAAATGTATACAATGTCATACATTGACAGTAGATGCTCACATTCAAAAAAACTTTTGGTGTTTTACATCATTTTAACACATTTTAGGCCATATATGACATTGATTTTTTTGTTGTAAGTATGAAGTAAATTTCATTATTGTAGTATTTAATAGATGTTTAGTTTATAAATATAATATATATAAAATATTGTATTATTTATTCTTTGGTTCAGTTGGATCTACATTGTATGTAAAAAAAGTTTCCATTTGCGTACAGTCATGCATGTATCTGAAACTGAAAAACTGCCTTTTGGGAACACAAGGTCATTTTAATTTATTTATTGTTTATTCAAGCTTTTGAAATAGATCTTTTGTAATTAAAGTGACACATGGGCCGATGATGGCATTCTTGAAGTGTATATCGAGCACTGAATTTGAAATTAGCATCTCGAAACATGTTTTGCTGTACTTAGCGGTACTCGTCTGATAAAGCAAATGTCACTGGTCTAGCCTGGTCAAGTAAAATTCATTGGGTTGAAGAGTGCATAAAAAATATCCGCATGACGGATATATTCATATGAGAACTGAACACTTATTTTTGTGTCTACTGCTTAGGATGGCAGACACTTATCGATCACTTTGTCATGCTTTAACCTGCAACCTAACCTTGGCCATCAATTGAAAAGTATTTTAATTGTGTTCATGAAACTTCACCAACGTCTTCATCTCAATGAATGTTGTTACACATGTGCAATACCTCTGACTTTCATTTTGGCAGGTTATGACCTATTTATCAGCCTAACCTGCAACCTAACCTTGGAAATAAGCAAACAGCACTGTCAGCAGGCGAAGCAAGTGTTCATGGGTGATGGAACACACTTCTAGTTCAAGGTCGACTTAGTGACCGCTTCCCACTAATAACAATCTGGAAACTGATATTTCCATGTCTATACTAGTTTGACATATTAAGCCGTTATATTTGTTTTGTCAAGTGTCGGTGTAGCGGACAATGCGGTGCACTTAAAAACTTAAAAGCACAGGATCCGGGTTCAAGACAACGGCGCCACTGAGTTTCTTCAGTGTGTTTAGCCTCGTCCATCGTAAGCGAAACATAAATCCTCCTATCTGAAGTTTATATATCGAAGTCTATTCTCCGAGCATGTTTAATAAGCAAAAGTAGGAGTAGGGCGGTTTCCGCGATTCTAATGAGACACCTACCCTGACCAGATCCGCATTTTTTTATGGGTGGGGTGGGTGATGGTGGTGGTGACGAGCCAGTGAGGGATAACCAAATAAATTGGACTGCAGCTTTGTTTTAGTATATTTTGATGTTAAATATGGCTGCATATGGTGATACTCGCCAATAAAAAATAAATAAAAAAACATTAGCGGGTGGCCAGTTGAGTTCCATAATTCCAGATTGGCCATCAAAATGCACAACGAGAACCTGAACAGCGGTCAGCCTTTTAAATATAGGCAACATACTACTTTTCAGACTTAGTGTGAGCCCCTTCACCGAATACCGAATACGCACCTGCAGACGTTCAATGACTTTACACTCGTTATATTTTTTGACCGACAGTGCCGAGTCGAACATTTTATCGTTTTAGCGTGTAATTTTTATAAAGAAATACCATGATGTTCGTAATATGTAGTACACGCCATGTACTATTTAAGCTTAAACAACATATTTTTAGTATCTCCTTGTATTTCATTAGAAAAGAACACAAAGTGTTACCATTTTTAAACGCATTTTAACAATGACATCTCTTACGAGTTACTTCCCCTCGCTTCGGAATTTTATATGGGTGAATCTCGAAATTTCTCGCGCAGTAAAGCATCTAAAAGTCAATACAGCTGAAGATGACGAAACTTAAAAGGGAACTAAAATTTTAATCATGTATACTTGTTACAATCTTCCAGATTACGCGTTTAAAAAAAAAAGAAAATGGCGGCTGTTTCACTTTTTTTTGACGTTGACGGAAAATGACGTACTACTTTCCGTTGTCATGTGTTGCTATGATAAGTGGACGGCGGAGCTAAAAACCACTCTGCTTCCCACCTGTATGTGTTTTCATCATCATAGCAGGGTCATCAAAGTTTCAATCTATTATGTGAAGTAGTTTCGGACTTACAACTTAAATCACAAGCTTATTCTAAAAACATTTATGCTCCATACATGTGAGGTTTTATTCCTTTGTGTAACGCAATTACCTTGATACAAACTTTAACCATTGGACAGGGACAGCAGAAGCAGACCGCTCAAGTAATGACTATAGCTCTTTTCAATTTTTTAAAGTCAAGCTAAAAATACATCATACTGAAATTTAGTTTCAAATTCAATGTGGATATAGACTACGCTCCATGATCCATACAATTGAGTTATTGTTTATGAAACAGACTCTATGACTCCGCTAATTTTTACTCAATGAAACATAATATTATTTTGTACGGCTCTTAGACATACAAGTTATATGAACTATATGTACAACAGCTGGCAAAGTAAACCTCATTTAAATTAGTAGTGTATTTATGATTTAGCAAACAAAAAACTTCCGAATCGTCAAATTTTACACAAGTAACATGATGTGGCTTAATTTAATGCTTATGCACATTTTCTAATGAAACAAACGCATATTACGATGGTTTTCATTTGTATATTTGGAGTCACACCAATGGCTCTTTCAGATGGCCTCATGATGTACCTTTAATTGTTGATATCACTAAAATAATGGTTAAGTTCACAACATATTTATAAATAAATGTTCCATACGGACATAACAGGACATAACACCGTATGTTTTCAACAACAGAACAAATTCTTTAGATTTGGATTATATAGAGGATCTTACATGAATGTATTATTGATTTTAATAAACAAGTTGAATAAAATGATAGAATACGAGGCTCTGCCGAGTACCCTTAGGGCCTATCTTTTTATCCAACACATTTATTAAAGTATCGTATCGCATAATATACCACGCAAACAATTGGGATTAAATGTTTTACTGTATACAAACACAATGATTTGGTCCTCAGTTGCATCTGTAATACAATAGCGTATTACGAGAAATAAGTCATGGCTTTTTTGCACTCCCAAAAGCAATGTTTTGTGATCGAGGGCCTCATGGAAGATTAGTTTATAACTAAATGTGTTACCCTCTGTAAATAAAGACTATTAGTATTATTAAAAAAAAAGTATGAGTAACAACATGAGCAATATAGTAAACACTCTTAACTTTACGGAGTGCACCGTTGTCATATGCAAAAACGGAAGAACGACAACATGCAAATTTCATCAAATTTTATAGAAATAACACAATTTTTTTTTAAAAACATCACGTTTTTGATCAAGCATTTTCGAATTCATTGTTCCCAAACGTTGTGTACACATAACAACTGATGCCCTGATGGTTATTCATACACCTTCAGTTACAGTTCTACTGTCCTTTGCCAAAGCAACTCGCTCCAAGTAATATAGGTGAAATATAGCGTGTATTTTGAGTATATATTCGGAAATATACGTATATAATATACAATATTTTCAAATCTTACACTTATTGGTTGTCCCGTTTTCTCACAGTAGCCAATTTATCTCATAGCGCACACGCTTCGAGTTTCGCCCTTTTTGAAGACAGGTAAGTGACACGTGATCCTGTGACGTCATTGGTACCAAACGATTCGCGGTGTCGCATTGAGTTGTATAGTATTGTCTATGTAGGATTACGTTTTATGGTACTTGTTAAAAATGCCGTGTGTTGTTGCTGGGTGAAAAAGTTTGCATAAAGAAGGACAAGATAATAACCTAATTTAAGTTTCTTTCGTTTCCCTAATCGAGATAATGATACATTAAGATTTACCGAAGAAAATCGCCCGACTCGTCGAGAAAGTGGGAACCTACGAAAGACGCGCGAGTCTGTAGCAAACATTTTGAGTTGACTTCGTGGGAAGTCCATCCTTTGGTTTCATTATCTTTGAATTTGGAGAACAAAAGGCCATGCAGATTAAAGTCAACAGCGGTACCAACGATATTCGACTATAAAAATGAGAAGTGCATAACCCCGCCGTCTCCAAGCAAGTTGTATTCGCCTATTCGACCGGCGTTGAGGAGGAAAATCATACATGAAGTAAGATTGAAATTTATGTTTAATTATCTTAGCACCTCATCGGGTATACGTATGGTAAATTGAAGAAAGGGGTATAGTCTTAGATCTTTATATACACCGTGAATGTTTAGAATTAGAAGCATGCGTCTTTTCGTGAATCAATGAAGAGTTGACGGCGCTAATATTATGTAGCCGTCTTTTTTTAAAAGATTGCTAAGAACGTTCAGCATATAAATTTAAATGAATCCGGTGAAATAAACACTGTGTCTTTGTTTCCAAATTTTAATTTTAATAATTTTAAATTATACACCCTCTTCTGCCAACAGTATTATAGATATATATTATCAACATATATAGGGCTATGGATTTGAAAAAAAAAATACAAATTTTTTCATGGATATTTATTACAAGGCAGAAAATTAATAATATTACTAGCTTTTATATTAATTCAGTAATTTTGTATGGCAAAGCAACAACAATAACGCCTCTTAGCTCGTGCAATAAGTAAAACAAGTATAATAGAATAATATACTTTATATTATGGTAATTTGATATATTTGGTCTGTTTTCGATCTGTATATCAGGAGTAAGTATACATGAGTAAGTATACTTACTAACTGTCTATATCGTGCTCATAATACATTTGGCTATATTAGTTAAATCATAGTATTTTTCTCTCTTTGTGCGCGACAAATATCATGTGATATATCCGTCTTGTGCAATACGCGTCTGCCCTCGGCGGTATTACACGGCTCAAGTAATTGCAATAAACAGGAAATATATCATAAAACTAGGTTTCCCTAAATGGTGCGTGCTTTTGTGATATACCGACGTATGTACCCAAGTTTGGCTGCACTTCAATAGTGCACCGCAATATTTTATTAGTCTGTATTGATATTTGGGGGCACGTGGAGACTAGAGAGCGTGTCATATTGCAAACACCGCTTCTAGAGTGTTTGGTGTTGATGGCGACTTATGGCAAATATATAATACTGTAGAAATTATGGCGCCGAACTTATATGCTGTTTCATTTATTATTGTTTTTATTAATTTTTTATCAATTATGGATAATATCTAATAAATATATTTGTTCCATGTCTACTTATCGGCCAAAAAATATGACGCTCGTATTACCATAGATCTACATACATATATATCCATGTATTAATGTATAGGTATAGACCAGGTCCATTCATTCCGAATATACTACATTTCGCGGTTATTGTGTATGTACCAAGATATTGCAGTGTTGCGGGTGACTTACTGTCAGATTTTGATGAAAACAATGTTTACGTTGTTTTTTTGTTTGTTGTTGCTGTAAGTTTATAAATACGCTATTTTGTTAGATTAGTGAATAGTGTAATGAACCACTGAACGTAACGAATGACGTGACACGATAGTCTTTACAAGCTCTCCATTTGCACCTGCACCACGTACGACTTCATCATCATTTGATGAATCCGATGTATTTTCGTCCTCAGACACTTATTCTGGCTCCAAATCGTAAGGTTGCACATGGTGTAACCGTTTTATCACGAGCATTTCCTCTGACATCGCTTAATTCTCACATTTTCACACAAGGTATACTGTTTTGCGTTCAGTCCCAATGTAAACAAAAAATAGTTTGTTCCCAATGACGTCATTTCCGGTAATTCGCGCAAGAGTTTTTCCCCTTAGATTTTTTTCGATTTTTTAGCAATGCCTGTTCGCCTTTTCGGTTTTTATCTTTAAAAACATATTTTCACTAAACATACATCAATAGCATAGTAAACATCGTATTTATAATGATATTTAATAATTAAAAACATAACAACAACGGATTTGTTGATTTAGGATAAATTTCATCTTTAACCATACAAATTGAATAACTTATAATATCATATGTATACTGAATTCACTTACCTATACTACCGCCTATCTACCACATATTATGATGTAATCTTCTACTTCTGTCAACTCCCACAGAAGCAATTGAAAAACTGAAAATTATAATCTGATATCAGTTATAGAAATCTAAATGGACTCTTGACTAAACATACTTGATTTTGTAATAAAAACACTAAAAAGAAGAAGTTGCAGTCTGAGAGAAAGTCATATCCCCAGCCACTCATTTTTTCCCTATGTATGGTATTGTTTTGGAATATTCAGACATGTGTATTGGGGGCCACATTGTCTTGATGTCAAATTACCTTTTGATGATATGAGTAATTTTTGACTGCAAGTATTTACTCATCAGATTGAAAATGAATAACAATGAACTCTTAATTTTTGACTGCAAGTATTTACTCATCAGATTGAAAATGAATAACAATGAACTCTTAACTATTCTTATTATATGGAAGTTAATTAAAAGCAAGACAAATACTGTATGACCTTAATATTGGACACATCATTTATAACTTTCACATTCGGTCAACTTCCGGTAGGTTGAGATATTCAGTAGGTGAAAATAAAGGGGTTTACTCGGACTTTATCCTCATCTCTATATGAAAAATGAAAATATTAGACCATGATTTAAATTAAGTATCCATATTGGTGTTTTAAAATCAGACAACACCAAAAGAAGATACATAGATGTACTCCAAAAATAAAGCTTTTAATATAATTATCCCTACAAACTAGTTTTATAAAGGGCTAAAGTAAGTTGAGCACCAACGATAAACACCGAGTTTACCCCCTACCAGAATGTGGAGGTGTTTTATTTTATTGATCACTGATTGGTCAAATTATTTAGATGATGTCATGTGAAAGTTATGAATTGGAACAAGTTTCATCATGTCAATATGGAATTAACTGTACCACAGGACACTGCAAACAAAGGACTACATGCAAATATAATACTCATTATTTTTAAAAGTTAGGAGTATTAGTAGCAAGTTGATGAGTAATGATACTGACAATTTAAAAAAAAAAAAAAAAAAAATTTAAATACGAGTCAAATACTTAAAACCTCAGTTTATCTCAGCTCTGAAGAATATTTGTATATTTTTAAATATTAATCAAGCCAACATGTGCCATTATAGTCAAATACTATGCAACGCCAAATATAAAACTCAATTAGTTGAACCGCTCTTAAATTATTTGAAGAGAGGTCTAATTCAATTGAAGAGGTCTAATTCAATTGAAGAGGTCTAATTCAATTGAATATATGTCTATGAAGGTATGTCTAATTATGTTGAATTTACCTCTTTTCAATTGAATTGAACCTCTCTTCAATTGAGTTTATGTTTATTTTGTGTTCCAATGTCAAATTAACATAAATTCAATTATTTAAAGAGAGGTCTAATTCAGTATTGGAATTGAACCTTTTCAATTGAATTAACTTCTCTTGCAATGAATTAGACCTAATTGAATTGAATTAGACCTCTCTTCAATTGAATTGAACCTCTTTTCAATTGAATTAGACTGAGATTCAATTAACATGTCGCCAGTTGTCAATCATTTATCCATTTTAACCAATCAAACCAGAACGATACCTCCAACAAACAACAACACGTGTATAAAGCATGTGCAACTATGTTATATAAACAATATACTCCGACATCAACAATAGGGCTGGGATATCTAAGTACTGGCGACATGTCAATTCAGGTGTAATTGAAGAGAGGTCTAATTCTCTTCTAATGCAACTGAAGATAGGTTCAATTCATTGAAGAGATGTCTTATTCAATTGAAGACAGGTGTAATTTAATACTGAATTAGACCTCTCTTCAACTGAATTAGACCTCTCTTCAATTGAATTGAACCTCTTCAACTGAATTAGACCTCTCTTCAAATGACTGAATAGAGGTGCAATTAGTTGAGTTTATGTCCACAGTTGTTAATATCAACAGAAATGGAAGGAAATTTATGTTTAAGTACCTTAAATAAATAGTGTAGTGGTACTGGGCACCCGGCAGCCCCTTTAGCTCAGTTGTAGAGGACTAACTCTGTAAGCGAGTAGGGTAGAGCACTCATTCTTAAGCGAGGGGTCCCAGGTATGAGTCACGCACAGGTCATACTTTTCCTCCTTGGTTTACTATAATATGAGCAAATATAAAAGTAAGATTTGCATTTAAATTATTAAAAATATTACGACTGAACTGCATGTTACTGTATCAAATAAAGACAGATTTGACAATTTTGATAGGCATCCACTTTCGGGATCAATTGTGGTCCTTTACAGAACCGTTGCCCTTAAAAGGCCATTTTTTTATCATTCCATGGCCATCAGCATCCGTTTAGCCCGGAGAACATGGGGCCACCATTGACGATTTCCTTCACCAGAAAGGTGAACATAGTCCCGTGGGTTGAAGTGACGGATGATTTTCGGGAACTGTTTATATGTATACAGAAACACTCCCACTAACACAAATGCTCAGCCAGCAGAAAATTAATGTGACTTTTACGTTCTTCAAAAGCTTTGGGTGTCAGCCTACTTCGCAGAGTACGAGGGCGGCGCATGACACTACTGACAGACACAAAGATCTCTCTGGAACGTAACAATAGCACTATTTTCACAATATCCTCGACGATACTGAACTCCGTTTCCTGCAAGCCGATGTCGATACCACCAACATGCAAAAAAACGTATCTGGTATTCATAATTTTTTATTGCAGAGATGTTGAAATTTTTATCTTATTTCCAGTAGGTGATAAAATTTGTGTTACTCGGTTTTTATCCTTAGGTTCTATAGTAAAATAAAAATCTTTGGCCTAGTAAAAAGGCGATAATATTCAATATTTTGATTTTGAAAGATACATTGAATAAATGTGCATGAATGTACATGAAATATGCAGGTTTTTAAAAGAATCACACTGTAGATACCTTAATTTTAACAGTAAACTTGGTTGAACATCAATGATAAAGACCGAGTTTATCACCTACCAGAATGTATTAGGTATGTCTCATTTCTGGTCACTGATTGGTCAGTTATTTTAATGATGCTCTATCAAAATTATGAATTCGCCGAGAGAGCCATGAATCTTCTGATA
Organism: Cyrtodaria siliqua; assembly: GCA_037043455.1. Lineage (NCBI taxonomy): Eukaryota > Metazoa > Mollusca > Bivalvia > Adapedonta > Hiatellidae > Cyrtodaria > Cyrtodaria siliqua. The sequence goes on from JAWPHD010006054.1 coordinate 30,298, forward strand.
AAGAATCTTGGCTGTGATTCCGCTCTACCATACAAACGATGTTCCCTCTGTATCAAACCTGTCATCTCCTACCCGATGAGGACCCCTTCCTTCAAGATATCGCTTCAAATGACCCACATAAGAGTCCCCAAGAACCAAAAACGGACAATTTCTAGCAATCAATGCATTTTTCATGGAGGCTGCCATCTTGTTCACAACAGAGTGATGACGTCATAGCGCGTGCTTATGGGACGAGTGAGCATCTATTTTTAGCAAAGGGAAATTCCAACAAAATGTGCTCACTTGAAAATTAGACTGGTCCCCTGACGTCCTTGACACATAGTCTTGAATAGTTACGATTGGGCACCAGTCTAACTTGAAAATCAGCGCTGCCAAGTACTATACCCGATTTTAAACGTCCTATTTTCCCCAGGCCCTAGTCTCTGTCACCCAGACGTTCGCTCAGAAAAGGCGGGCATGCGGCTGGGTGATAGAGACTACCCAGGCCCTGGTTCTGGATCCGTGTAGCATAGCGTAACGAAGAAATCAGAAGCGGGCCGGGTGACCGAGGCTAGTCTCACACATAACGTTGTGTATAAAAGATTTCGTGTTTTACCTCTTTATAAAATAGCAGTTTACGCCAACTTTTTAACAAACCAACAACAATGTTTTGTATAACGTGCATTATTTTTGTAAGCTGTCACAAATAATAAGTTTATGACTCAGATCTGGGTGAATTTGTAATAAATAAAATAGTTTCAGTTAATAAACTTGCGCAGTGTTACAAGAGAATATTAAATGGGTGTTCGACACTGCTAACAAGGGACGTTATGTGATAAATCAATGTTAGTCTGATGCATTGTTTTTTTCAATTGCCAAGAATAAATGATCTTCAAAATTGGGCCCTCCTCTTTTTATTAAAACACCCTCTCATTGAATTTAGCCCGGTGCAGGATAGGGCATACACGTTATACTCATTCATATTTATTACAAGGTGAGCAATTACCAGAATGTATACCCTGCTTTGCACCGTTAACGGTCAAACACATCTCATTGGAATGTGTAGACTTTGATCCTATTCGTCAAAGGTACTACAATGTTAATACTATGAAAGAGTTATTTGATACTGTAGATCTTAGTCTTGTTATAGATTTCCTAAAAGAGATCAGACTATATAAATCATTATAATGGGTTCTTATATATGTTTACTTGTTTATATACCCGTTGACAGGCATTTGTTGATTTACATACATAGTTTATATTACACCTTATCATCCCTTATTTTTTAATAGTTTTATATATTTACATTAATTTTTAATTAATACTAGTTTTATAGTTTTATCTTTATATATTTACAATACATTTTAATTAATACTTCATTTCTTCATTTTTCATCAATTTTTGCGCACAATATGACCTATTTATGTATCGACGTGCCGTAAAACACCATTCATTCATTCTCATTGAATTTATTTCTGATTCTTTTGAAAACTTTTACATAATGAACATAACGAAATATCCTTTTAGCTGTGAGATTCATGGCTATTATGGTCCAATCTTGGAGCTATGACGCGGCCTATAGAAACTATTGGTAGGAAAGCGGCACGACTCCATCCCACCTTCCGGCGATATTTCGGACGGCATTACGTCATGATGCATAAACCGCACTAAACCCTAAATACAACACGTCCTTGCATAAATTTCAAAAAGAGCGAATATTTTGAGAGGACTACATCGATTCAAGGAAAACATGTCGGAACATAAACAGCCGTTAAAAAATACGAGTAAATCGGCTTGATATCCGTCTCATTGGTGAGTTTTATGCACGCATGAGCTGTATTTACGGTTATCAATTGTATAATGTCGGTTGTTTATACTGGCATTGCGTGATGTCTCCAATATACAGCCATACGAGATTATAAGAATATTTCATGGGCATCCGGTGAAGATAGGGAATTCCAACCCTCGGTATACGTGTTTACACTTATACCGAGTGTTGGAATTTCCTATCTGAACCGAATACCCATGATAAATTATTTTCCTTGCATATGGTCATATACCACTATTGCATTTCCCATAGGTCTCCATTATAGCCTTTTGGCCTACAACCCCTATTCCTATATCGGAACGGATGAAAAAAACTAACTGTTTTTAAAGAACTATCTTAGAGACACTCAAAAATGAGCAGCAAATTGGGGATAATCTGATGCTTTCAGCCTCTAATAGTTCACTGAAGGTGGCCACCCCCAGAATGGCAGTAAAGAAATTTTACTTTTTGCATATATACTCTCAGTAAAATTGTATCCATAAACATGCTAATTTCAGTCAAAATATCCTAAATCAACATGTTTTATGATGGAAACATAATATTTTGATGTTTTATGGGGATTTGTTATGATTTGGGTAATTTAATCCAATCAGAATCTACCTTACAATCTGACTATATACCCTAATAGACCCTATACTTTTTTCAACCAATCAGAAGCCCCAAATCAATAGTGGTATCTGACCTAAATAGACATTCAAACCTAACTGAAGTTTGTTTTTTCTGGCTAAATTGTTTCATACATTCATTCTGAGGAAAACTGTGTCTTTTGATTTTAGAAAAAAATACTTTTCTACAAATTATGAGGGCTTTAAAGGGCTTCGGCTGATGTCAAATTCATGCGATTTTTACGCGTAAATCCAGAATCTTCAAAATGCCATATCTCGACAACCGTTCCAATCTTTTGTTTCAAATAAAGTGATTTTGAATTGATTTCATCAATAACATGTGATTTTCAACCAGTTGAAGCTCTCTTGAAAATCATTTCTACTGAAAAATGATATTTGTGATTTTCAGGGCTCAAAATAGCAGATTTTACCAAAAAATGCCATTGTTTTTGTATATATTCAAACTCTGCCTTCAAATGGATTAATTAACATTATGCAGCAGTTTATATATGTGAAACCATCAAGAAAATGCAACTTTTCACTTTAAAAATGACAAAAAATAATTCAGAGAATATTCTCCCCAACTCCATTTTTAAGGCCATGCCATGTTTTACAATATGCTCATTACACAAGATTGCCTGTTATTGTACAATTTAATGTATTTTTTTATTAGATATTGTTTGTGCCACCTTTACAGGTCATTTTCATGCAGCCATGCAGCCAAAAAGCACTGTTGACAGTACAGATCCATGAAAATTCATTAAAATGAAGGGGGTGGGGTAGATAAAAACTTTAAAAAAAAAAAGAAAATGTCATATTTTTTGCCAACTAAATTATTTAATTTGTAAAATGTATTAAACCGCATAACATATTTGCATATCAACACTAACCGTCAAGACGCGATAAACTCAGAGTCAGAGTTTACCTCAACAGCTTTTTCAAAACAGACATAAGCGCCTTTTCAACATCTTAGCAGACAGACGCAGCTTGTCGCTTTCTGACATTTTTGCCAAAAAAATGTATGCAGAGCCCTCATAAATTAATAAACTTACTAGATATACCTTTAATTGTGTCAAATAGGTGCATTACAGGCCAATTGTGTATACCAGGTGTCAGGTATGGCTAATTTTGTGTCCACAACCCTAATAAAAGAATTTAAAGTACCTATATTGCATCATAAAACTTTCAAATATTTAAAAATCATTTAAAAAGTTACAAGAAAAGTCAAAATACAACATAATTCAACTATTCTCACACTTTCAAATCATTGTGTTAGAAAAAAAGTATGTCTCTTTTCACTTTTACAACATGCAGAATCTAGCTTTAGGTCATATACCACTATTGCATTTCCCATAGGTCTCCATTATAGCCTTTTGGCCTACAACCCCTATTCCTATATCGGAACGGATGAAAAAACCTAACTGTTTTTAAAGAACTATCTTAGAGACACTCAAAAATGAGCAGCAAATTGGGGATAATCTGATGCTTTCAGCCTCTAATAGTTCACTGAAGGTGGCCACCCCCAGAATGGCAGTAAAGAAATTTTACTTTTTGCATATATACTCTCAGTAAAATTGTATCCATAAACATGCTAATTTCAGTCAAAATATCCTAAATCAACATGTTTTATGATGGAAACATAATATTTTGATGTTTTATGGGGATTTGTTATGATTTGGGTAATTTAATCCAATCAGAATCTACCTTACAATCTGACTATATACCCTAATAGACCCTATACTTTTTTCAACCAATCAGAAGCCCCAAATCAATAGTGGTATCTGACCATATCAGAGAAATGTTGTGCGTTGACGCCGCCAGCTATTAACGTTTTGCATTTTTTCCTGCATACCGGATGTTGGCGCGCGGGAATTTTATCTCGACCCTAGGGTGAGATGGAAATATCTAGCCCCGGTAAATCCTTGTATGCAAGAAAAGTTTCTCTCAGCTATATCTCTTTTAATTATAAGTGTGTCACCGTTGTAACCATAGTGTTTCCACGATTATCTTATTTATATATTAACGCTCATTGAGGATATGGTTTAACGTTGTATTTTATAATCTGTTTTCTCCCGGTGTGGTTGCCGTGGTAGAATACAACCACTCCAAATCCCCGCTAGAGGCATGCAGAGAGATAGGACCCCTCATTTTGTCATTTTTTATCATGCTCATTCAATGTTTTCCTTATGACACCGCGTATGCAAACGTGGAAACGTGGCTCCATGTAAATGGCATGCCTACTATAAAATTTGCAGCAACTATGCAGTTCTGTAGGTTAGAAGCTTCAAGACCCATTCCCTATATTTTATCTTGATGTAAATGGAGGATGAGTCTGGCATATTCATTCCTGTTAGGCGCCATATAACCTTTCATGTGTAAGTGCGCCGTAAAACCCAGTTCAGATCAATTCAATTGATTATTCGTGCACGTAATAATCATGTTGTAAATATCATCATTGTAGCGTTTCTAGTCGATTGTGTATAATCATTTTATCCGAATACCTAGGAATTAAAAGTTCTATTAACTGTTATTAACTGATATTTCAAGAACGGAGTTCAGATTTTCGGAATAATTATTTTTATTTCGTCATTATATATATTTTTTTTTTTTTACTATCACAAGCTGGCCGTTTGGTATGTTTGTTTGATTAAAATAGGACGATACTTTGGTGGTGCGCAACAACGATGGAAATGCTCATTTTTTCACTCACCATTGTTATGTTATTCTTATCAGAACACTGGAGTTGTAGATTTGCATTGTCTAAAGAAACATGTAAACAATGGACATGCACGCTACAGTGTTTACTTATAATACATATAACTTACTTATTACTTATCAAATTCAAGGAAAAATGTTTTTTAGGAAGTGAATTTTAACTGAATGGCATACTCAGTATATTTCTCTATTTAATAATAAAAACAAAAAATGGGACTCATGAAAGCAAGGTCTTCGTTCCCGAGTCCTGGGTGAACGTACGTGTAGCAGATGCTTTCACATTTATCACTCGTATCATCATGCAATATTCGTCCGTTGATTGATTGATTGATTGATTGATTGATTGATTGATTGATTGATTGATTGATTGATTGATTGATTGATTGATTGATTGATTGATTGATTGATTGATTGATTGATTGATTGATTGATTGATTGATTGATTGATTGATTGATTGATTGATTGATTGATTGATTGATTGATTGATTGATTGATTGATTGATCTGATTTGACTTGTAATCAATCAACATAATTCATTTATTTATGTATTGCATTATTACATGTATTTAGTAAATACATAACATTCATGTTTTCATTAATTGAATGCCAAACATATCAAAGAATTTAAAAAGAAATATTATTCCTATCTTTTAGGTAATACTAGTTAATTTTAATTTGCTTGCAATTGGTTAAGTACTTTAAAATAACTTTAAAATATTTATATATAGGGACTTTTGATTTTACAACAGGAAGCGCTTCAGAATTGTATAATATTGTATGTATATAACCATGTGTTACATGTTTCTTCATTTGATGGCCTCAAGGGAAAACACTTGTTGTAAATTGATTGAGTTACCATCATTAAATAAACCATTTATTATTATTATTATTAATTTTATTATTATTATTATTATTTTTAATGATTTATTCATTCATTCATTCATCGATCGATCGATCGATCGATCGATTCATTCATTCATTCATTCATTCATTCATTCATTCATTCATTCATTCATTCATTCATTCATTCATTCATTCATTCATTCATTCATTCATTTTCATTCATTCATTCATTCATTCATTCATTCATTCATCCATTCATTCATTCATTTCATTCATTTCATTCATTCATACATTCGAGTATTCATTCATTTCATTCATTCATTCATTCATACTTTCGAGTATTCATTCATTTACTCATTTAATCACCCATCCAATCAATCATTTGTTCAAATATACATTCAACCAGTTGCTTACTAACTCGTTTGTGAGTTATTCACCTGTTTTATTATGCATTATAAACAAGCATATCTCGACTTGTTATTTAGCGCGTGATGAGTTTGTGTGTGCGCGCTAGTTATTACGTAAAGTCTATTTAGTGTTAAAAATGCTGCAACCTACCAATAAATAGCCGTGGTCTAATGGTTCAGCGTGCATCCTTCAAAACTTAAAAGTGCAAGGCTGTGATTCAAATCTCGTTCCGGACAAGTATTTTTTATCACATATGTTCTGAAGCCGATATATTTATCGATGTTACCTGTACGGAGGCTAAATAAAAATGTGAATTTTCAGTAGTAGTATAAGGTTTTATTTTTCCTCGCCGTTGGCAACTAGGCCTTTTGGCGAGGTTTTTAATAGTAGTTTATTTATAATAACCTTAGTAGTTTAAATAATGTTACTAATGCTTATCAATCTCGCACGGATGGCAGGATCCAAGCAGACGCAAGACATGGCAATAGATGGTTTGCATGGACACAAGAAGATTACTTTGGCAGAAGCTGCGTGATGGGAACAAAGGTGGAATAAGCTCATGTTGGTCTATTTTATATATAAAATTTAATCGAGGATTATAAATAATAATTTTATCTTCCAGCGCCAGCGCGTCACCATTTCTTAAAAATGATTTAACTTAATATGTACATATATACATAATCCATGTTGTGTCTGCTTCATGCTCCCTTCCAAAGGGAATGGACTCTTATAATTATAAGCATATAATGTTAAAAAAGAAATCGTTAAAATGTCCAGTTTCAATATAAAATAATTCAGTATGAGTTTTGCGCTTATGAGAGCAAAAACGTTAAATGGAGTGTGTCACTCCGCCAAAGCCACGGGGAGGCCACACTGGGGAGGGCATGAAGCAGAGGTATACATAGCTTTTACATGTTAATATTATGTCCCCCGTTATCCCGATGTGTGCGTCAGATCAAACTAAAAATAGCATCTTCCCAGCTGTCGACATAAAATCAATGTGAAGTAATAAGCATATATAAAACTAAATAGGACATCCAGGAATTTCTATTAACTTAAAACAACCAAATATTAAAATCACACACCGGGGCTGGTGGGGGCATACAAAGTAGTGTTACATGAAATTATACGACATAAGGGAGTGGGAATGGATAGAGTGGGGGGGAAATATGTAACTTAGTAATATTATTGTATTATTGGACCAGGAAGGAGAGTATTCAACCCCGTGAACACTCTGCACGAACTGCCCCCGATAATAGATCCCTATCTATTATTGATCCCCATATTAGCCAGTCTCTTGAAGGCGTAAACTTTCAAAATAGTAGGTCCAGGCAATATGTTAGTAGTTTAAATGAACCCTCTAGTCATTTTTCTACTCCTCTTCTCTCAGTCGAGAATACTCGGTTCAGTTCCCCAGAATTGTCCGTAGAAAGGTCCAGTTCACCAGAAGTGTCCACCGGAAGGTTCAGTTCACCAGAAGTGTCCACCGGAAGGTTCGATCCCCCAGATTTAGCGACAGAACCGTCGGTTCGAAGCCCGACCGAACAACAGGGAGATTCAGACCATCAACCTGTTAGGCGGACAACCAGAGAACGAAAAAACCCTGACCGGCTAGGCCAGTGGGTCTATTCGCAAAATGTTTATTTTGTCTGAATTAATGACATCTTTAATTTTCAGATATACATCCGCAGTGATGGGAGAAGACAACTACCCAGAGTGTTAATTTACTTGATTTTAACCAAGTATCTGCCTTTGTGTATAATCATGTTTATTGTGTTTTTTGCAGTATGTGTGCATTTTGAATTTAATTTCAAGAAAATGTTGGTTAAGTCCAAAATAAGGGATAACGCCAATATAATTGGATATTTGCGTTTCAGAAGGATAATTTGATTATCTGCCAAGTTTTTATTGTAATTTTCAATTTCAGCAGTCATATATATATTAACTGCAAGGATAATAAGCGGAGTTATAGAACGATGTGATGTTCAGATGTTATTATATTCATTTGACTAACGTTTTTATTTCAGAAGACTTGACTTATAGTTCTGAATTTATTTGTTTGTTCTTGTACTCTTAATATAGCAAGTACGAATGGTGAAATGTCAGGAGACATTTATATGTATCAGGGGAGTATGTGACCCAGGTCTTGTATTTTGCCTTGCAGTATTGGTATTGTAGTATTGGTGGATGCTAACCTAATGTACCGGAACAGAGTTATAGCGTAGTATTTATAGTCTGTTCCAATGTTTACCTTTACTGGCTTATAATGTCCAGTCGGTGTATGTTGATAAATATATACTCGTCATGAGCGATTGAGTGAGTGAGCGATTATATTGCATGCTGGGTCCTAACACCAATTCCCGCCAAACTAATCAATTCTCCGCACTTCTCCTCTGACTGACAAACAACACCTTACAAATGGTATTGTGGTGATACATGTAACTGTATCTAAAGTTGTTCTTTCACGTGAGTGAAAGAAACCCTTCTAAGATACTACGATCTCTACTTCGAGTCTGGTAAGACATTGTTTGTATATATTTATTATGTTTAAAATGATGAAATACCGCCGCGTGGGTTTTGTATCGTATTTGTCTTGTTTGTCTATGTTCCGAGTCTTGTATAGTAAGTATTGTATTGTTTTAGGTTTATGTCGTATATTGTCGAAACTACCCTTAATAAACCCACGATCCCCGGCAGAAAGCGTTGTCGTATTTATAACCCCGACGTCCACAAGCTCACATAAGCATCTCCATGACACCAAAAGTATAGGGTTGACCCCACACTCATCCTGTCATGGAGTCCTATCAAAAGTCAGCTAGACATGTCCACGACGCCATGAGGTAGGGCAGTCCCCACACTCACTTAGTCGTGGCGCATTATATATATAAAAGTATGTGATGGTCCTGGGCCGTTGTGCCTGCGTTGTCATCAGACTCAAAAATCGCCCGAACGCGTCCACAGGATCAGTGCCATATTATAACTGTATCAATTAAGGTAGCTGGCGGGGTTACTCGGGAATAATCAAAATCGCGTATATGGTGACAATGTTTTACCTGTATGTAGGTTATTGTTTCTGCTTTCCATCAGTACTAATTTTAAATTGTTTAAAATAAACGCCGGATTCCTAAATAGCGCCCTCTGGTGGTGCCTATTTTTACGACGAATTTAACCGTTTTCATACGGGAAATGTACTAAAATTAAAAATTAAAAAAAAATCACATCATTTGGAAGCACAATGATTTATAAACGTAATGCACGTAATATTTTTAAAAAACAGCTATATCTCTTTATCGTGTGTGCATTTCTTTACGTAAGGGGTACCACGCGGCGACTACAAAATCGGGAGGATTTTTACATGTTATCGCTTTTTTACTTAAAAGTAAGCGTGGTGACATATATATTTTTCTATGCCATCACATTCGTTGAAATTCCCTGGTTTGATAAATGTAAAAATAAAGAGGGGTCGTCTAGTCAGATTTTTATCAAACAAACTTTTAAAGTTTATAGAAAGTATTAAAATTACGGCGTCGTTGTATTTTTTTTTTTAAATGACGTTGACGTCAGTCACCCTCAAATTGAGATACATGGACTTTCCTATTGACATTGGGACCACTGGCTTGGGTAAGTTACTCCTTTATGTTTGATCATTTCATATAACGTAACTTGCACAAATTTAATGGCGATTATAATAAAATAATATGCAAGAAGTATACTAAGCAGGGCATTATTAAGTATACACGGGTAATAATATCAACTGCATTTGATCTATTTAGTATTTATTTTATTTTATTTTTTACAAAATTTGATCAAATATTCTGAGCGTAATTATGTAGATATCGAGTAGAGCTCATGCAAATACATGAGTCTAACCACCAAGCGGCAAGCGTTGACAAAAACAAACATAAACTTGAGTTCCCAACAGCACTGCTGAGATTTGAATAAAATTGAATTGAATTGATTTTTAAAACATTCCACACGCCGCTCGTTCAATGTAAATTGTATTAAAATAACTCTTTAAGAGTCATAGAACACTACTGATTTATCTTAAAAGTCTTGTTGCCATATATGTTTTAAACGATAATTAAAAAACAATATTCACCAATATAATAGTGTCGTTGTTTTTTGTTTCGTCTAAAATTCCTAAAACAATCCTATGCATTTAATGTAATTTGAGAATCTATATAATATTTAAAGAGAAAATATTATATATGATATTGTCATATGCCCATTTAACACATATGCATGTATACAATGTGTCTATAGTTATGTGTGTATGCCTACATAATCTGTGATACAATAAGAATCTCTTTATTTCAGGAATTGACTGTAGTATTATTCAATTTGCAGCAAAGCATTTGACAACAGGAGAGACTTTCAACAAATAGGGTCAGCCGGCTAGCGGTTTTATTCCGAAAAACATTTAAAAAATATCCGAAATTGAAATTCATTGTGGAACTATGTTCCATCAAATGTCTCCAGTTCCTTCGTTCCACTTAAAAGAGCATTAGTCGAATTTAAAACATGGCTCTTAAAATTGAGTACACCTGTTGCCCATAATGCTCAATTTGACGCTAAATTTTTAATTAACAGTTGCACGGAAAAAGCCATCACTTTGACAAACATTGTTGGTTTTTCCGATAGCCTCAAACTATTCAAGTTTGTGTTTCCAGGCATGCCAAATTATCGATAGTCAAAACTTGTTAAGGAAAAACTCAACACAGGCTATAACGAACATAGTGCCATTGCAGATGTAACTGCTACTGTGGACTTGCTGGACATTGTTGAAAACTTTGAAAGTTTGCTAACTATGTTTTCAGTCGATGATGTTACATACAAAATCAACCAAATTAAAAACCAAAAACGATATTTATCATCGTATTCAGACTTGGTTGAAAGAAAAGTTATTTCCAAAACTCACTCAAAACAACTAGCTTCAAGTGGTTTAGGTTTGAGCCATATAAATACTGTGTGCAAAAGTTCTGGTATAGATGGTCTGACAACGCTGCTGAAGGACAGGTTACAGAAACCTTCAAAACTCGTTTATTCACTTTTTTCGGAACTAGATTCAGACGAAAAGGCGCTGTAATATGACAATATGAAAATAATCATTCAAGCTTACGTAAAGACCAGCCCGTTGTATGAATATAGAAGTGTAAAGGTTAAGTTAACGCTTCCAGAATAACACGGATTGCCGAATATATAGTTTATTGTTTAAAAAGTTAAGGTTGCATGGAACTGATTAGTTTTAGTCAGCGAAATACTAGATTCATTCGATGATATATACTGAAAGGAAAAAAAAACGCGACACGGTAATTTCCGCTATATATTGTTTGTACAATATGCTGCTGTTAATCGAATGGTACATGGCCATGTTAGATCTTTCCTTTCGGAAAAAAGACTAAAACAACACGTAACACAGCAAATAGTATTCCTTCAAAGTTTCATTATTGACAGAGTACGCGTTTGGCTCAAGCATGTGAGCAAACTTAGGATGCAACATTTTGCAAACTCTTTCCGTTAAATACAGTACTGAACTGGCTCAAATTTTCAAAGAGAAACTTCAACATTTATGAATTTCTTGTTACAACGTGTACTGTGATTAAAACGTCTACAACATCACAGTTGTGTCCTTTCTCTAACTAACTGCAAGTGGGTTTTTTCCTTGTAATATATATGGAATTAAGTGTGCAGTATACACAATACACAGCGGAAATTCCCGTGTCGCGTTTCTTTTTCCTTTCAGTATATGTACAGTATCGATAAACATATCGATGTAGTTTTACCTATTATCTCGATATAATTGAGCAGCAAGTTCCATATTTCAGCAAACCACCCGGCCACAAAAAGTAACAGCAAGTGTCATATATCAACATGTTGGGGAATGTCTGAAGTTTATCAGGCTGCCGGCATAAATCGCAGATTTTTGGTACTAAGCGAGAAATCCAAGATGGCGGACAAAATGGCCGCCATTTTTTAAAAAAACATGATATATTTGATAATTACAATACCAACATCATTTCTTTCACAAACATTAACTGTTTTTGTTATTTTAAATGAACTATGTATGCAGTTCAGTAATAAAAATAAGTTACAGCTGAAAATATTGCAGAAATGATTTTTTTGGCTAATTAACGGCTGAAAAATGGCTCAAAACTTACAAAATTTGGGGTACTACCTACAATTTTAAATTGTTTAATATCTTATTTCGTTATTTTTTGCATATTTTTGTTCATTAAAATATACAGTGGCGTGTGTCCTGCACAAAAATGTATACTGTTACGTTTTAGTAGACCCTGAACTCTCAAAATCGAAGAAAAAGTGGGTGGGGTATTTTGACATGAGAAAATCTGTAAATTCGTAATAAATCGCTTTACTGAAAAAAGGCTATTATTTCTTTACTGCTTGACTTAAAAGCTTACAATAAACTGGAGATTGTTGTTACTGAAAATACCAACGCAACTGAATAGTTTACAGACTCAAACAAAATCAAGGTCAAGGTCATATTTAAGGTCAAAAGGTAAAAATCCTGAAAAAAATTGTATTTCACCATAAACCTTCCCTAATAATTTTATAAACCTTCCCTAATAATTTTGTCAATGTATATAAATACAACTGTTATTGCATGTTCGTATACTAGGCAATGTATACTCTTTCCAACAGTAGGCTTTTTATTGTCCTCCGTTTGGTAACCATGCTTTATATGTGGTCAGAAATGTTTCCCGAATAAGCGAAACACATGGTCCGTTGTCGAATCATCTACAAATTCAACATCGTCTATGTACAAGAAATTGCTCGAAGCAGCTAAGGATAAAGATGACAAGATTTTGCTTAAATGTCTTTTGAGTGTCAACGGTAATTTAGTCGCCGCAGAGGCAAGGTATCACAGACAGAAAAAACCATGTCTAGCGCCATATATAAAACAAAAACAGATCAAGAAAGAAAGTTCACTTAGTGAAAACATAAATTTGGAATATATAGCAGTTCTTTTAAAACGCGAAATTGAGGAAGACATTGAAAACAGTTTAAAGTATTTGAGTTAGCATCATTAAGAGACACGTTCATTAAGTTAGCCAATGAAAATGGTCTGTTGATCGAAAACATCAGAAACAGAAAAATAAAAAAGTTACTACGAGGGGCATTCAATATATTCTGTCACTAATACGCTTCCGTAGAAACCACCTTACATTACCTCACTAAAAACTCGTGCATTTGAAGGCGATTTCACTAACTACGTACATGCAAAATAGCGGTTTAATCCGATAACAATTGACGGAGATATGCATTGTTGAATTATGCGCACTCATGTATAGTGGCTATATTTCAATGCTATTATGAAAAGTGAAGAAAAAATTGAAATTAGGGCTTACATTAAAGCCAGAGTTGCTTTAAAAGTACCTGCAAAAGGGATTTATGCTGAACTGTGCCGTGTACATGGCAGTTCTGCCGTGGCATTGTGAAAGGGTTTTCGTTGGGCTAAGACATTTAAAGAGGGTAAACTTAGCATTAAAGACCGTAACCGTCCTGGCAGGTCTGTTGTTGAAGCAACAAAGGAGAACATTGATGCTGTGAAGGCCATGGCAGACGAAGATGGGCGGTATACAGTTTCAAAGATAGCTAATAGTTTTGGCATCTCAGAAGGCACAACTCATCACATTTTGACCAACTGTTTGATATTAAAGAAGCTTTGTGCTAGATGGGTCCCTCATTTGCTGTCAACTGAACAAAAGGCCAAACGCTTAAAATGTGCTAAAAATCTTCTTAAAAATATGAAAATTGTCATCCTAGAAAATGTTTTGAGTTGCTCACTGGAGATGAAACTTTGGTGTACTATTTTGAGCCCCAGCGACGGATAAACAATAAACAATGGTTTTGTAAACATCAGGCAAGACCGATTATTGCAAAACGAACAAAAAGCGCTAAAAAAGATTTTGTATGCAACTTTCTTTAATTCCAGTGGCCCTGTGGTACAAATGCCATCCAAACTGGGAAAAACCATCACAACCAAATTTTACAAGGACAAATTTCTCAAAGTAGTCAAAAATAATTACAATAAAAAACGCTCAAGTAAAGTTTTGAATGGCATCCAGCTGATTTATGACAATGCCTCAGCTCACAAAGCTAAAACCTTGCAGTCTTTCTTGGAGAAAGAAAAAGTGGTACAGCTTGCACACCCAACTTTCTCCCAACTTTAGTCACTATGACTTTTTCCTATTCCCTTTGCTGAAGAAAAAACACTCTGGTAGACGCTATGCTTCCATAAGTGCCCATGGTGCCGGAATATTCAGTGTCTCAACAGTATACCAAGGGGAGACTACTTTGCTACCTTTACGTCATGGATAGCGCGATTCCGAAAGAGTGTATCTGTTCAGGGGGAATAGTTTGAAGGATTGTAATAAGAAGTTGTTTTATATTTCCAGTATCTGTTAGTTCCGATACCAGTGACAAAATATATTGAACCCCCCTCGTACAAAAGGTTTGGCCTGAACTACCAATAATTCCACGACAAGGACTAAGCAGCTTAGTGTGTTCCTCTAATATAAGCATGGAGCTAGCTCTGAAAGCGGCATGCACGTTTGGTAATGTTTTGACAACCTTAACAGAAGAAAACGAAATCTTAGCTGACATTAATGTTTCCCATGACAAGCATACAGATGAGCAGATTTTACATAAAGCACCTGGAATTATAAGAAATAGGTTCCAAACTGTAAATAAATTAGATAAGGAGTACTTTTCTTCCAATGAAATAACTCTATATGGCCAAAAAAAGTTTGTTGATCAATTGTTGTACAAGTTTTTGGGTTGAATCACAAGAAAGGAGCACTATGATAATGTTACGAGTGATTATGATGAATCAGTTCAAAATACAAAGTTATTGGCATTGTGTTGTGATTTGATGTTTGCTGCGACCTCCGTTGTCACCCCGAAGCATCTTGGACTATCCGTTCATCTCCATCATTTGTATGGCAGTAGGAAGCTCATTGATGACATGTACGGCCTTGGTTACACAGTCTCATTTACAGAGGAAGTGAGGGTTCAAGAACCAGAAACCGCCAATATCATGAAACTTAAGGAACTCATGTACAATTGATGTCGTACCATCAAGCGTGTTAAAGAGCAAATGAATGCTCTAGATCAAAACGTGTGTTCTATCTTCTTTGACATGGGTTTATTAACAAAGGCAATTTAGAGGTAGTTTGGGCAAAAACGTCTGAGCTTGACGGGGACCTGTTGTGTATTTGCAGTAATTGGCTTCCTTTACGACGACGCAGGTCTGAAACAGTTGCTTTCAGATTCTGGTGTATTTGCACCCAATACTGAACAGCATATTCTAGCTGGAAAGGATTTTGATAGGGGCTTGAAAGCTTTCTTGATGCTAGATGAGGTTCTGACATCTCGGTTTCTGTTAAATTTTAAGTTGTCGTGCATTTCGAGGAACGTTCTCTTTGACCAATATGATTGTCTGGAACATGAGGCCAATGATCATGGTGAAAAATTGAGATTTCTGGAATCGGTAGTTGTTCCATTGCTTGATGAGTTCAGTTTGAAGGAACGAGAACTGTCTCCAACATTCAAGTTTTGGGATAATTACCTTACAAACGTGTCAACTCCATTCAAACTCTTTTTGTCTGCGTCAATACATGGTCTCTGGGAGGTATATGAGTACTCCAAATCCCAATTTCTTCCGTTTTTCTTTCCATCCAATCGCACCATTTATGCCAAGTACATGCCGTATATGGTACTGAGTACGCAGAGAGTTCCTGATGAAGTGAAAAGAAGTTTTTCACACGGAAACTTTGTTGCCAAGTTGACAGATGGAATTTTCAATTCTGTGTGGATAGATTACTGTCTAGAGGTTACGGAGAATAAGGCTTTAAAATCTAGTGGTGGGATAGTAGGTCTAACTCATAGAGATAATGCACTTAGTAGATGGTTTCTTTCGCGGCCTCTTACTGCCAAATATCCCCATGTTTATTCCAATCAAGGTCTTAGTAGAGGTGAAAATCAAATCACAGGCATCACACAGACAATGAACCTTAATAGAAGGCTTACAATGACAATATCAGGAAAATGCAAGCAATGTTTGATCACTTTCAGTATTGTAGATCCTCCATCAAGATTATTAAATTTTGCTACTGGCGTGTCTATGTCCCCTGAAGTTGAAATCAGCCTTTTAAATTGCTTTGACAAGGGTTCTGATTGCCTTGACAGGTTTGTGGAAGAGAGGCTTGTAGTCAAAGAGGGACATGAATCACCATGTGTCAGTTTCTATGATCCGATCCCCAGAGTTAGTGCGAAAACCATGGGTGGTAAATGTCGAGTCATCCAGTCTAAATCGAAAGACGTACTGATTAATGCAGAGGAAATGTACATTCATCTTCTGGCAATGAATTCGTTCAAAAAGGTTCCCCTATGGCGTGTTATGTCATTTGAGAATGCCCCTGTCTTTCTCAGCTTATTTACAGATGAAGGGGAGATGATGTCCACCAAAAAGGCTGATTTCATGCTCAAGTTAGGAGAGTTGGTCACTGATTCTTTTTCCCCCTCTGAAAATGCTGACAATATCATTTTCGATGGAATGGCTGTCGTGCAGATGCTTCAACCATTAAACCAGCAAAGGTCAGTCTACAAAGAAATGGCAAAATCATTTTGTCATGCAGCAAAAGTTCCCTTAAAATCCATGTTGTGTTTGACAGGTACTTGCCACATAGTGCCAAAAGTCAAACACGCATGAAACGTGGAGAAGATCAGTCCCAGTCCAGAGCATTTGCAATTCAACCTGACATGACCATCGCTGATTGGAAGATTGCACTTTGCAAAAAATTTCAAGAAGGAGCTCACCAAGTTTAAATTGCACAAAACTCTGTTGAACTTCTTTCTGGTGACAAGTCCATTGTTGTAAGTGGTGGTCTTGAAAAAAAGTTCTCTGTATCACTTCCAAAGTCATTTCATATGTTCCAGAACTATTCACGTCACAAGAGGAGGCTGATACCTTGATGATGCTACACGCAAAGTATGTAGCAAATGAAGGCATCACATCGCTCATGGTGTTTAGTCCAGACACAGATGTGTTAGTACTTCTCATACACCATTTCAGAACAATTGGAATATCAACAGTTTATTTTCAGATAGGAAGAAAGTCTCTCCATATTGACATGACAAGATGCATTCCTGTACATAAAATTGTGCATACGATGTCACCAGAACAGTTGCATATTCTGCTGGTGGTGTACTGTTTAACTGGATGCGATACGTGCAGTTCATTCTTTGGCGTTGGCAAGAAGTCAGCCTTCAAACTGCTAATGAATAAGGCCCCTTCCTTTGAGGGATTATGCTGTTTAGGAGAAGTTCCTGAACTGACAAATGGTCAGGTTTGTTCCTGTACTCAATTTGTTGGTGAACTATATGGCCATCTAAATTGTACCTCACTCAATGCATTGCGAACAGAAAGGGTTGTCAGAAACAAACATGTCAAACCCAGGCGATTGACTACGACAGACGACAGTTTCATGTTGCATCTACAGCGATGTCTCTATCAGTTGCAGGTCTGGAAAGGGGCTTTGGTGGCGGACGCCAATACTCCAAACTTGACTGACTATGGTTACTCAATTGATTCTCAGTCAGGGTTAGCTGTACCACAGATAATGTCACAGCCTGCAGCGCCTCCAGAGTTGCTCAGTGATCTTGTATGTAGCTGTGATGATGTCTGTGAGATTTTCTGTGTTTGTTCGTCACTTGAACAACCTTGTACAGTGGCATGCGAGTGCAAAGCTTGCACCGAGTCAGAAGCTTGCTGTAGAAACATATTTACAGTCCTTTCAACTGTCATGTAAATGACACTGAAATATATTTTTAAATATGGCGATACCTGTTAAGTAATCAATAGTATTTGAAAGATTATTACCTAGTGTGCTCCAATAACATGACATGGTTGATTTGTACAATGTATACATTTTACAATGTTAGTTTATGTTAGTTACTTAATGTTTCTCTAATTTACTTAATGTGTCTCTATTAGAATAGTGCATACATGTATACACACAAACATCAGTATAGCATTGTTTTCCAATATTTCACTCAAACTGCGAAAGACGACGGCCATCTTGGCCGCCATATTGAATTTCTCCATGATTACCAAATGGTGGATAATTAAAATGCACCCCGTTGGAAAGAGTTTACACTACAGATTATATTGACAGGCAATATAAGTTCTTTTCATGTACATTGACAACATAATTTATCAGGGAAAATTATGGTGAAATATCATTTTTTTCATGTTTTTGACCTTTTGACCTTGAATATGACCTTGACCTTGAACATTTTAAGTATGTAAACTATTGATTTGAGTTGGTATTTTCAGTAACAATAGTTTCCAGTTTATTGTAAGATTATGAATCAAACAGTACCGGGTAAACAAATGATAGCCTTTTTTCAGTAAAGCCATTTATTACGAATTTACAGATTTTCTCATATCAAAATACCCCACCCACTTTTTTTTCGATTTTGAGAGTTCGGGGTCTACTAAAACGTAATAGTATACATTTTTGTGCAGGACATACACCACTGTATATTTTAATGAACAAAAATATGCAAAAAATAACGAAATAAGATATTAAACAATTTAAAATTGTAGGTAGTACCCCAAATTTTGTAAGTTTTGAGCCATTTTTCAGCCGTTAACTAGCCAAAAAAATCATTTCTGCAATATTTTCAGCTGTAACTTATTTTTATTACTGAACTGCATACATAGTTCATTTAAAATAACAAAAACAGTTAATGTTTGTGAAAGAATTGATTTTGGTATTGTAATTATCAAATATATCATGTTTTTTTTAAAAAATGGCGGCCATTTTGTCCGCCATCGTGGATTTCTTGCTTAGTACCAACAATCTGCAATTTATGCCGGTAGTCTGATGAACTTCAGACATTCCCGAACAGTTTGATATATAACACTTACTGTTACTTTTTGTGGCCGGGTTACTTCTTAACTAAGCCACTTCTGTGTACTTTGCTGCTCAATTAATATCTTTTCGGTCCCGTGTTCTTTGTTAAATACTTTGTTTTGTCTCGTTATTTTTATATCTCTTTATTTCCTATCTTTGCAAAGAGAAACAAATAATAATAGACCGCTATCCTGCATGACATAGACACATACACTGAAAATATTATATTATATACTGAAAGAAAAAAGAAACGCATAATGGGTATTTCCGCTATATATATTGTATGTTTAATACGCTACTGCTAATCGAATGGTACAGGGCGACATTAGGCCTGTCCTTTCGGAAAGAAAGTTTAAACAGCACCGAACACAACAATGGTTACCCCTTTAAAGTTTCATTATCGACAGAATGCGCATTTGGCTCAAGCAGGTAAGCAAACTTAGGCTTTAAATGTTGAAATCTATTAACATTAAACATAATACTGAAATGGCTTCACTTTTTCAAGCGAAACTTCAACATGAATGCATTTCGTGTAACAAAGTATACGTTGATTAAAAGGTATACTACATGGCAGGGTTGTTCTTTCTGTAATTAGCTGTAGCCCCTTTTTGTACAGATCACGTTGAGACATATCTGGGATATTACGTGGAATTAGGTGTGTATAATAAAATAGTATAGGCAATTTTGTGAGTATGCGTTTCTTTTTCCTTTCAGTATATGAACGATAACAACTATTTAATGAATCGGACGCTTCCTATTATACGGATTACTTCCGAGAGACATCGATTGTTTATTCCCAGTCTATAATTGAATTGAATTGGGTTTTAAGGCGCACCAACACATGAAAGGTTATATGGCGCCTAACAGGCATGAACATGCCAGGCTCATCCTCCATGTACATCGAGATAAAATATGGAAAATGGGCCTAGAACCTTCTCACCCTGAAATTATATCTTTAGACATAATACCATTAGTTATGAAAATTATGTGTTTGAGTGTTAATAGTCATGTGTTGCATATCCCGTCTATTTCTGAATTTAATACATGTATATTCATAATCATTTTCCAGTCATTATTTTGTGTTTTTCTATGCGCTGCCTATTAACATATATGTTTGTATGTATTATTTCCTCATGTATACGAATATTGAGCAAATAAAAAGAATAGTTGATTTGTTATTTGAATAGATTTGAATGATCATTCTTACCCAAACAGCAATTTTGACAACACATGCTGTTTAAGACGGGTCGCAAACAGATAATAACAGGTAAAATAACACGAGTAAAATTTGCAACTTAAACGACTTTACTTCTTACAACATTTTTAATGAATTAAACAGTTCAATAACATGAACACACGATCTTGAATTAGTTAACAATAGTAATACAAAGTAAACGTCGCGCGTCAAAACGGTGTGTGTGTGTACTTCTGAGGTTTAAAGTCCCTCCGCCAACTAAAACGCCTGGAGAACCCTGGTCGCTATGGGCACAATAGAGTCTGGACTTTCGCGCGTCAAAACTCGTGACGTCAACATCATTTTAAAAGAAAACTATAAAACGACGCCGTAATTTTAATACTTTCTATTAACTTTAAAAGTATGTTTGATAAAAATCTGACTCGACGACCCCTCTTTATTTTTACATTTATCAAAGCAGTGAATTTCAACGAATGTGATGGCATAGAAAAATATATATGTCATCACGCTTACTTTTAAGTAAAAAAGCGATAACATGTAAAAATCCTCCCGATTTTGTAGTCGCCGCGTGGTACCCCTTACGTAAAGAAATGCACACACGATAAAGAGATATAGCTGTTTTTTAAATATATTACGTGCCTTACGTTTGTAAATCATTGTGCTTCCAAATGATGTGATTTTTTTAACTTTTGACTAAATTCTAGTACATTTCCCGTATGAAAACGGTAAAATTCGTCGTAAAAATTGGCACCACTGGAGGGCGCTATTTAGGAATCCGATTTTTATTTTAAACAATTTAAAATTAGTACTGATGGAAAGCAGAAACAATAGCCTACATACAGGTAAAACATTGTCACAATATACGCGATTTTGATTATTCCCGAGTAACCCCGCCAGCTATAATATTCATATGAAGAATAACGTACGTCTCTGTGTTGACTACCACCCAGAGAGCCAGTACAGCGACCGTCTAACCAGGTGGCAGTCAGTACTATGTATGACCCAAATTTAGTTATTCATAAGAAGTTTATATATTATGTTGTTACTTACGTAGACTAATAAGTAATCATATGACGTTTATATAATGTTAAATATGACGATTATCTGCACTCTAATAGAAAGGGTTTACAATTTGGTAAAATTATACTGAATAAACGAATTTAAATCAAACCATCAGTGTTTTCGAGCCCAGCAGACAAAACATACAAGCTAATCCACTGGGCCGTCCAACATTTGGTTTTAGTCTAAATCGTGTTTTCGAATTTTGTGCCCAGGATGAAAGAACTGAGAGCGCTAAATACTTGAACTCTATGTTTTTTGATAGGATCTAAAATGTTAGATAAATTAAAGGGTAATGATAAGTTTAGCAATTTTAATTTTAAGATATCTCTCTGTATTTCAAACTGACTACAATCTAGTAAATAATGTTCCGTAGTAAAATGGACTAGGCAGTTAGGACAATCCTTATGAAGGTCGTTAATTATGTGGCTGCCTAAACTAGCCGGTAATAGATTGTACCCCATTCTCAGTCTTGTAATTACTTTATTAGCCTATTGGTAGAAAATGGTTCCTGAATTTTGAAGTTTGTTTTAAGTCTAGAGAAAGTATGGAACTTGTTAATTTGATTAGTTAAATAATGATCTACTTTCTTGTTTATTATTTTCCGAATTTGTGAGTAAATTTCAGTATGTCCTAAAGGGATTGGTTTGTCAACGGCAGTGGTGTCCAAGCCTGATTTACAGGCTTGGTCGGCTTTTTCGTTACCGACTATACCAACATGAGCCGGGCACCACTCCAAGTTTACAGAAAGTTTTAAAATATGGCAAATATGTGAATTTTCACGCAACGATTTCTGCCTTATATACAGACTTTTGGGGTGTTCGTCGATTTGAAACTACTTCACACGTGACTCATTCATATTCATGAGTTATTACCAGTTAAAATAGTGACTGTGTAGTTTTAAGGTTGTTTTGGCTCTGAGCGATAAAAGATGTGAAATGTGTATCTGGTGCAATGTTTGACATTCAATTAATATATTCTAGTCATTAGCTTAATGGTCCCGTGTGACTTACATCTGCAGAATGTGTTCAGTCATGAACTGGCGCCTATACCCACATCAATGTTTGAAGACAGTGGTGATATGAGAATAACTAAAACAAAATCCACTGAAAACTAAGCTTCAGATTGTGCACTCATCCCGAACCTTATCAAATCCTGAAGTCATTATCGTGATGATTGAGCAATCCTGTGGAAAATGACCGTCAAATGGTTTAGTTCAACACTTTGTTGACCAATTCTGAAGCTACATTTTTAACAAACTGGTCAACTGTGAAGTTTATCTCAACGTTGAACACTACTACGAATATTGTATAAAGAGTGCCACCATATAACATCGTGCAGGTCTTAAAGGAGGCAGAAGTGACAAACTCAAGCCAAGTACTCCCTTTCCTCCTCAGCATGTCGTACTGATTATCACAGAGAACAAGGTTCATCTCATTGGCATTATTTGCCAACAGCTAATGGATAAGAAAGAACAAATCTAAAACGACCTGTAGTAGACATTGGAGCGACAGAAACAGACGTCTGACTGTTGTACCAAAACATTTGCCTGCCCATGCTATCACTGAATGTTACACCGTAGCATGGGGTGGGGTGTTGAGAAGCGACATTCATCAAAACTCTTCTAAAAGGCTACACATTGAGCAAACTTGGAATCCCAGGTGCAGATATGAACGAAACCATAGCTGAAGCAAATCTAGTTGTTTCTGCGTGTTACGGAAGTAACAGTAAACAGGAATATGTCTGCTGGTCGATATGGATATGGCTGGACAAAATCTCAACAAAAATGTCAATAAAAGGCCGGAATTGAGATATTGTCCACCAACCTCGGAGTCATTTGTGGAAAATGTCAAGCAGGGGCACATCTCCAAACCTGTATTTGGTTTGCTGCGTCAGATCAAGATCCTCCTCAGCTAGACCCAGCATATTACGGATGGTTCAAGGATAAGCACCTTAAATCTCTCTCTCTTGTGACAAAGCCATCAGATGTACCACCAACACCAGCTGCTATCCGATGTACCATCAAACCCAGCTGCTATCAGAGGTACCACCAACACCAGCTGCTATCAGAGGTACCACCAAACCCAGCTGCTATCAGATGCACCACCAACCCCAACTGCTATCAGATGTACCACCAACCCCAGCTGCCAATAGAGGTACCACCAAACCCAGCTGCCATCAGATGTACCACCAACCCCAGCTGCTATCAGATGTACCACCAGCCCCAGCTGCCATCAGAGGTACCACCAAACCCAGCTGCCATCAGATGTACCACCAACCCCAGCTGCTATCAGATGTACCACCAAACCAGCTGCCATCAGATGTACCACCAACACCAGCTGCGATCATATGTACCACCAAACCCAGCTGCCATCAGAGGTACCACCAACCCCAGCTGCCATCAGATGTACCATCAACTCTAGCTGCTATCAGAGGTACCACCAACCCCAGCTGCTATCAGAGGTGCCACCAACCCCATCTGCTATCAGATACACCACCAACCCCAGCTGCTATCAGAGGTACCACCAACCCCAGCTGCGAACACAGGTGCCACCAACCCCAACTGCCATCAGATGTACCACCAACCCCAGCTGCCATCAGATGTACCACCAACCCCAGCTGCCATCAGAGGTACCACTAACCCCAGCTGCCATCAGATGTACCACCAACTCTAGCTGCTATCAGAGGTAACACCAACCCCAGCTGCTATCAGAGGTGCCACCAACCCCAGCTGCTATCAGATGCACCACCAACGCCAGCTGCTATCAGAGGTACCACCAACCCCAGCTGCGAACAGAGGTGCCACCAACCCCAGCTGCTATCAGAAGTACCACCAAACGCAGCTTCTATCAGATGTACCATCAACACCAGCTGCTATCAGATGTACCACCAACCCCAGCTGCTATCAGATGTACCATCAACGTTTTTTTTTTTTTTTTTTTTTATGTAAAAGCAGTAAAACATCGCAATGGTACGAGTATTCTGTGAAAAAATATGTGTTATATTTATTTTCTGTGATATAACTTATTTATGAATTAAAATAAAATCTTGAATAAAAGGCTGCCCTGCCTTTTCATACCTGTCAAGTCTCACGCAGCTGCCATCAGATGTACCACCAACCCCAGCTGCTATCAGATGTACCACCAGTCCCAGCTGCCATCAAAGGTACCACCAAACCCAGCTGCCATCAGATGTACCACCAACCCCAGCTGCTATCAGATGTACCACCAAACTAGCTGCCATCAGATGTACCACCAACACCAGCTGCGATCATATGTACCACCAACCCCAGCTGCCATCAGAGGTACCACCAACACCAGCTGCCATCAGATGTACCATCAACTCTAGCTGCTATCAGATGTACCACCAACCCCAACTGCAACCCCAGCTGCCATCAGATGTACCACCAACCCCAGCTGCCATCAGAGGTACCACCAATCCCAGCTGCCATCAGATGTACCACCAACTCTAGCTGCTATCAGAGGTACCACCAACCCCAGCTGCTATCAGAGGTGCCACCAACCCCAGCTGCTATCAGATGCACCACCAATCCCAGCTGCTATCAGAGGTACCACCAACCCCAGCTGCGAATAGAGGTGCCACCAACCCCAGCTGCTATCAGAAGTACCACAAAACGCAGCATCTATCAGATGTACCATCAACCCCAGCTGCTATCAGATGTACCACCAACCCCAGCTGCTATCAGATGTACCATCAACGTTTTTTTGTTGTTTTTTTATGTAAAAGCAGTAAAACATCGCAATGGTACGAGTATTCTGTGAAGAAATATGTGTTATATTCCTTTCCTGTGATATAACTTATTTATGAATTAAAATAAAATCTTGAATAAAAGGCTGCCCTGCCTTTTCATACCTGTCAAGTCTCACGAGATTTTGTGTTAAATCACGCTCACACGCATACATTATCGCTTCTCTAGCATTTTGCAAAAATTATATAAAATGTAGTTCACCTATCCGATTTCTACACCCAAAAATGCTATTCATCAGTCACGACTCCTTTTTGGGGGACGTCGAAATGTGCGATACAATATGTGTTATAACATTATTGTCAATTTCCGGGACTTTGGTGACACCGAAAAGATTATGAGCAGAGCCTACATGCTTAAAAACACACCGGTTTCAATCGATTTTGATATGCCGAAAGAACTACAGGATGCACGTAAAAGATTATGGCCAAAATATAAAGAATTGAAATCGAGAAATAACAGATCAAATGTGCAAATTGTGTATCCGGCGAGACTTGTAGTAGATGGCAAAGTTGTCTGTGATGAGTTTCCCGATTGGTTCTGTATTATCAGAAATAATCGTGTTATAGATTTTACACATATTGATAACGGTCAGAATGTGACAAATATGCCGTCGAATTCAAATGCCAATGGCCGGGAGGCATATCCAATTTACAAAACGCCTAGTGTTAATACACAAGACAATGTACCGGTGACCCATATACATGGCAGTGGAGCGTGCGGCACAGAACATGTTTGTGCGAGTCAGAAACAGAGTGACACCAGAGTACAACAGTTATTGGATCCAGTAAACACTGACGTCATTAATCCCATCATTAATCCGTCTCAGCACACAATCTCGAATACCCAGCCAGACCAACCACAGCCAACTACTTTTAGATCGTGGGCACCCGTGAATGCACCTTCACATATGGACAATACCGAGAAACAGGTTTTAAATAAAGAGACTCTACCTGAGGAAGTAGACAGTTCACGTGTCAATTCAATTAAGCAACTGAATTCAAATCGATCGTCTGGACCTGATATGTTATTAAATGAAATGTTCATTCATGGTAAAACTATTTTATCACCAGTTATTTGTAAAATGTTTAATAAAGTGTTTGAGGTTGGGTATTTTGCAGAAGTCTGGTCAGAAGGGTATGTTATTCCTCTTCAAAAAAAAGGGCAATATTAATGATGTAGAAAATTACCGTGGTATTACTTTAGTAAGCTGTTTGGGCAAATTATTTACACGTACACTAAACAATAGATTATCGGAGTGGGCAGAAACATACAGCGCTCTAATTGAAGCACAAGCTGGATTTAGACCGCACATGAGTACTGTTGATAATATATTTGTTTTAAGTGGTTTAATTACACATATTTTAAATCAAGGAAAGAAATTGTATTGTGCATTTGGTGATTTTACTAAAGCTTTTGACTATGTTGTGCGTGATAATTTATGGTATAAATTAACAAAGTTCGGTATTCGGGGAAAGATTCTTGATATCATTAAATCAATGTACTCATGTGTTAAGTCTAACGTTAAATACTGTAACCAATTGAGTGATGAACTTTACTGTGTACTTGGCGTTCGGCAAGGGGAGTGCCTATCTCCATTGTTGTTTTCTATTTATTTAAACGCTATAGAAGATGCATTCATACATAGTGGCTTTGAAAGTTTAGATATTTATATGTTTAAGATGTTTATGCTGTTATATGCAGATGATATAGTTTTGTTTGCTAACACTGCAGAAGAGTTACAAAATGGACTTAATATACTATCTAGCTATTGTAAAGAATGGAGATTGAAAGTAAATTGTACTAAAACATTAGATATAGTTAGTAAGTTCACATATTTAGGTATAGCCTTTTCTACTGGAGGGTCTACAGCAGAAGCACAAACTACTCTTGCTGGTCAAGCGCAAAAAGCCATTTTAGAAAATGAATAGGTATTTATACAAATTTACATTTATATCTCCAAAGCATAAATTAGATCTGTTTGATAAATTGATAACTCCAATTTTAAACTATGGATGTGAAGTGTGGGGATTTATGCAAGCTATATCAATTGAACGAGTGCATTTACAGTTTTGTAAACACATTTTGTGTTAAGAAGACAACTCAAAATGATTTCATATATGGTGAACTTGGCAGAATGTCATTTGTTACAAGAAGATATTTTATAATAATTAAATATTGGTTAAAAATCATGAGAGTACATGATCTTAAATATGTGAAAATTGTTTATAATAGAAAATTCCACTAGAGCATTTTTTTATATAAACATTGCAAAGTTTCAGTTTCAATCATATCTAGATAATATAAATGTTTTCAAAATGTGTCAAGCACTAACTAAATTACGGGTGTCATCTCATAGACTGCAAATAGAAACCTGTAGGTGGGTTAAACCAAATAGAATTCCTGTAAACGATAGACTATGTGTATTTTGTGATAAACTTGAAGATGAATTCCATTTTGTGTTGGAATGCCAAACATACATAATGTTAAGGAAGCAATATATTCCTAAATATTTTTAAAAGAGACCAAATATGATCAAGTTTCTGGAATTACTAAACTCACAAAATAAGATATATATTCGCAAACTGTGTACCTTTGTTTTAAAAGCATTTAAGTTATGAAACGAAACACTATACAGAAATTAGCTATTTCTAAATATAATGTATGTAATATGTCATGGTTGTAAACGTATATGTCATGTTTGTATAAACGTATGTACGTATTAATCAACATGATAACAAGCATATTGACCCTTTTAATTAGAAACGTTTTTTGGTGAAGAATGCAAGCACATTGGTAATACGGACCGTCAGTAAAGTGTTTTCATTTACTGGGACTGCGTGTCTTGTAGTTTGACTGTCAGTAAAGTGTTTTCATTTACTGGGTTAAAACTTGTCTTCACTAAACAACGGGTGTCTATGTCATTGTTTATTTAAATTCAGTGGTAAACAAACAAATTAATCACCAATTAAATTGCTATTAATAACTATTAAAAATCCGTGGTGGATTAATAGTCATGTATATCTGTACTCATATTTACATTATAGTATATATGTTTATCATACGGATAACAAGTTTTATTTGACTCATTTGATATAATACATGTGTTAAGGAAATTGTGATGAATTGTAATTTATTTATGCAAGGAAGTGTTATATAAACGCCTTCTCATTGTATCAGCTCAGTTAAGATAAACTGCATATTTGGACATGTATTGTTTGTAATAACTACACTGTTGCCATGCTTTTTAATTGTATTTTGTATCCTCATGGGTTTTTAAGCCTATTGGAAATTGTAAATAAAGATCTATCTATCTATCTATCTATCTAACTAAGTTAAATAATAATCATCTGACTCAAATTAATTTAATTAAAAGGTATGATGACTTGCCCTGAGGAACAACCGCTCATTGTAACCTCATCTCACTCTTGACATCCATTGCGCATTCACAGCTATGCCTTTTGTTACATTCAAATTTCTAACGATTGACATGGCTCGGACATGGACAAAACAAATTGCATTGGAAGACTTCCGATAATAAACGAAGACGATCCGGAAATATAATTAGCTTAAATAAAACAATTACGAATGAAAATGTAAACATTCACTATGTTCATCTTTTTTTTTAAACAATAACTGGTAAAATAATAGAAGTATCACGTGGTGATATGTGTCACGTGGTAATTATTTATACACGTGTAATGAAAATGCCTTTGGAAGTTTTACTTAGTGGCGGGCGTGATTCGGTCGTAGAGTACCGAACTTGAGATCGGAGGGTCCCCGGTTCGATCCTCCTCTGCAACATGTTCGTTGTGTCCTCGAGCAAGACACTTTACCCACATTGCTTAGTACTGGTTCTACCCAGGAAGCCTGCACATAATACCCGAAATGGGGTGATGCAGTATTAATAGCCAGATAGACTGAACTATAATAGTAGCGGGATTACTTCCCTTGTTTTGAGAGACCCCATTTGCATAAATTATAAAAAGGCGCACATAATTAAATTCGAGTTGGCAGCAGAGCGTTGTTATGCATTGGCGTAGCTACTATTAGGCCATATAAGTCCTGGCCTATACATACATTTGAAAAATCACTGGAGGTAAACCCGGTATCATCGCAAATGGATTCTCGACGGAAACCAGTCACGGTTGCTCAACGAAAAGTCAATACTGCCTGTATTATGTAGTTATGCGGCATAACAATATCATTGTAATGACGATTGCAATTATAATGTCACGGTTTCAGTGTCAATGATTTTCTACGACAATTACAGGGTTCTCTAATGGAGGGAATCATAGCTACTAGTAAGTTTGAGAGTGTGATGGAGGTTCATACATGTGATATTTTCAGGAGGGTTACCTGGGAGATTTGACTTTTTTTCCAGGGAGATTTGACAAAAACCAGGGAGGTTTTTATTCTCGATTTTTAACACGTATTGGTAGCTTTTTTTCTGATATAAAGGGGGTAAATCAGCATAACAACATGATATTTTATACATACAATACTGTTTATGTCATGTTAGCATAGCATATAATTAAGTATACCCGGTAGCATTTAATTAAGCATAGCAAAACTAAGCATAGCACATAATGAAGATGCTCCCCATTTTATACACCGACAAAACACTTCTCTTATCATGACAAACTGCAATCAATTAGTTGAAATCGTCATCCTTTAATTGCCCTTAATTATAATTTTAATCCAATTAATACACCAAATATCAATCGAAGCTGAATTCGCTAATTACCATCCCACTTATAGTCAGTACATTTCTATCAATCTCCCTTGGACAGTACAGATATCCCCGCCACGTACGTGTTTCTGTTTCTGTTTCTGTTTCTGTAGGATACAGTGTAGGGCCATAAACAAACAGTCCAGTCATTATTTTCACACGATAAACTAATTAGGTGACATGCTAATCCTTTTAATTACCTGCCCAGGGGCAATGTTTTCACAGATATAGATATTCAATATTTTATTCGGCATAACATTTACATGTTTATTGCCTAAACAAGGCGGAATACAATACACAATATTTCAGAGAAGAGTACAAACAAACATACATACTTCATTTAGAGAATGAATATATATATTTCAGTGGAACATTTATAATTATTACGTTCTATCAAAGGCATTTTATCACATGTTATTACCATTATCAAGATTGTATTTGAAAAGCATTTATATTTAAAGACTTAGAACAATGCATAGAAACTCTGACTACCGTTACATCCATTAACCATTCATTTATCCGACTAATAAAATTTAAGTTGTTTATCCGTCTACCCATTACATACAATTTATCATTTGCTTCAACGGACCTCACGCACTATACAAATCACTCCACTTTACTTTGAGATCACGAGGAATTAGTGACAAATACACGTGACTCTGTTACACATAACGAAAGGATATTACCACTTACGTTATCAATATTATTGTGATTATTAGTCAAGGATTAAGTCTAATACTCGTTTGATTGAATGGATATAACGGAGCCAACATGTAAGTATTTATAAGAGAACAAATTAACATCATAAATCATTTATAGAATACATGATAATAACATAGTTCTCAGATATTATATATGGCGAGGAGGCTCGAGCCTTATATAAGATGCAAGTTATATGGCGGACAGTGTAGTTGTGTTTTTAGCGTGTGATAATATGTTTTGAAGAAAACGTGTTTAAGTGTATAAAGAACTTGTTTTAAACAAACGCATTTATCAAGAACTTATAGTTGACGTTCTGTGGAACGTTATTGTGGCGAAATTGGACGCGATTATGGCTTTGAGTAGTGGTTTTTACACAGAAAACAGTTTCTCAGTTCTAGAAAAAATGGCGGGTAACGAAGATATTCAAGAAAATTGGACAAAAGTTGGAAATCGGAATAGTGATCGTTTTCAGTTTGCTAATAGTTCAATGGATATTAAGTTAATAAGGCTGTTTGACGATATGCAACTGATTAAATCAGGACAAAGTGACTGTGCTAAAGGTATGACATATTTGCAAAATACAATGTCAACAGTAGTGCACAAGGTAGGCCAAGTTATTGATATTACAAATAAACAAACACATTTACTTAAAACGTTAGCATTCAAATCTATTGATGTTGAAGCGCGTAGCCGTCGCAACAACCTGATATTTTGGGGATTTGCTGAAAACTACCAAGAGAACTGTGGTCACATTATTCGAGATTTTCTCAATGATCGGCTTGATTTGGATCCAAATGACTTCTATATTGCCAGGGCACATAGGCTTGGATCTCGCAAAATTGCCCAGCAAAACCATAGGCGGCCGTTAATTGTAGACTTCCGTGATTTCGGAGATACTGAGGAAATCATGCGTAAGGCATACAAGTTGACAGGAACCCCGTTCTCAATTGACTATGATTTGCCGAAAGAAATCCAAGAAGCCAGGAAAATGCTATGGCCAAAGTGCAAAGACCTGAGAGCCAGATACCCGGGGGCAAAGGTTATCATTGCATATCCAGCAAAACTCCTTATGGATGGAAAAACTGTACAAGACGCCTTTCCAGACTGGTTCAATTACATGCATAACAATCGTTTGCCGGCTCTACACAGCATTGACCCAGTTTCGGACTTAGCTACGAATGTAAACATTGCAAATAACCCTTTACACATTCCTGCTACACACCAGCTTAGAGCCCCTGAGGTAACGTCGTGTCACCCAATTGCACGTGTAAATTGTGAGAACACAACGGTTAATATAGCTACAATGACACCACCCAATGTAGGACTGGAGTCCCATTGTTCAACATCTCAATCGAGTAATATTCACACAGTTGATTCGATATTGTCAACAAATAATGAGCAGCAATACACCTCCAGTGTCAGTTCTAACAGGGCTTTATGGTTCTAATGACGAGAATACCAAGTCCGCGCACATGATGGTCATTGATCTAACAAAATACAGTCAAAAACCTAGCAAAACCGGATCTGAAGATAGAGGGCGTACCCATGTATCACATGCGGCAACAAGATCAACTAAACGGTCACAATCGTCAGTTCCGTATTATAACCGTAGACACAGTACAAGTGCTTCGCGTTCGAAAGAAGACGTTTCCCATTTGCCTTTAAAAATACAATTCAACGGCGAGTCGCTTAACCTTGACATAAGTGAGAGCGGATTTACCCGTATTACTATAAATAGCGCAGAGAGAACACGTGCCAATACACCGCAGTATGATGAAACGGAGAAGGTCAGATTACGTTGTGATTTATTGAACATACAGGGTTTAGTAACGAAACGTGTAAACAAATTGAAATCTGAGGAGTTAAAATATATTTTTGAAAACAACGATGTTGTTTTATTTACTGAAACTTGGACCAATGAATTCTCAGAACTTAGCGTTGACAATTTTGAATATTTTGTATTAAACAGAACTGAATATAAAGAAACGAGTAAACGAAACTCGGGTGGCATAATTCTCTACCTTAGAAATGATTATGTTACAGATGAAACGCTTATTTTTCAGAGTAATGATGATATTGTATGTATTAAGATTGATGGTAAACATTTTGCATTACAGAATGACTTATTTGTTTGTTTGTGTTACGTTGTTCCAGATGATAGTAGCAGACAGTCTATGATTGATACAAATATATTTGACAGGTTGATTGATTTTATTGCATGTACCAATTCAAATAATGAAACTGGTTTAAATTTTGTCTTGTGTGGGGACATGAACAGTAGAACGGCCGAATGTGCGGGTTATGTTGCAGACGATTACGGTATTCATATGCAATTTTTACCTGATGATTACTGTAATGATCATGAAATAAAACGTTATTCTCGAGATAAAGGTAGGGTTAACAATAATGGTCATTATCTTTTAGATTTATGTAAACAAACTGGCTTACGTATTATGAATGGACGTGTTGGGAAAGATAGAGGTATTGGTAATTATAGTTTTGTTGGGAATCGGGGTTGTAGTGTTGTTGATTATGTTGTATGTACAGACAATTTGTTTCCATTTATAACGGAGTTTGATATTTCACAGCCGAATATTTTAACTGACCATTGTTTAATTTCCTTTTGTTTTGAATTTGAAAAACCAGTTTGTACAAACGAATTTGTAGATAACGATTACGTTAGAGTAAAACATAAATACACGTGGAATAATGAGTTAAAATCTGAGTACGTTGAAAAACTGTCAACAACTGACATAACACAGCAATTGTATACGTTTAATGAAACTTTAAATGCGTGTTCGAATAACATCGAGATGAATAGTTGTATTGAACGTTTATCACAGATCATTGATGGTGTCGTAGCTCCATTATTTAAGAAACGGATACCTGGTAATTCTGATTATTCTCCAAACCCGGCTACTTCAGAAATGCCTGGTATACTAATGAGTGTTTTGAAAGTAGAACCAGTTTCTTATTCTTTTTAAATAAATACAGATTGGAAAATAATGACGTCAATCGAATTAATTTAGTCAAGGCTAGATATGAAAATAAAACAGTCAAATATTCAAATTAGTACTTTTGAAAAATATTTCAAGGCTGTTAACAATCCAGATAGTCCATTTTTTACACCGGATGAAGATATTTTACACTTTGTTGATAGGTATGAAAACAATGAATTAAATATTATGTTTAATGAACTGAATGTTGATATTTCTGAGCAGGAAATGTTTAAATGTTTACACCAGCTCAAAGCTAATCGCTCAGGAGGATCGGATATGTATATAAATGAGTTGTTCATGCACGGTAAACATATTTTAGCACCATATATAATTAAATTGTTTAATAAAGTTTTTGAAATTGGTTATTTTCCAGAAAGCTGGTCAGAGGGTTATGTTATCCCCCTCCATAAAAAGGGAAATATAAATGACGTTGAAAACTATCGAGGCATAACTCTATTAAGTACACTGGGGAAATTATTTACACGGGTTTTAAATAATAGGCTTACTGATTGGGCAGAAAATTATAGTGTTTATATTGAGGCACAATGCGGTTTTAGAGCTAACATGGGAACAATAGATAACATTTTTGTGTTACAAGGGCTTATAACTAATTTTATTAATAGGAGTAAACAATTGTATTGTGTTTTTGTTGACTTCACGAAAGCTTTTGATTATGTTGTTCGTGACAACTTATGGTTCAAACTAATAAAGTTAGGTTAGCGTGGTAAAATATTTAATGTTATTAAATCTATGTATACTTCAGTAAAATCAAGAGTGAACTATTGTAATGAACTCAGTGAGGAGTACACATGTATGCTTGGAGTAAGACAAGGGAATGTTTATCACCTTTTCTTTTTTCTATGTTTCTAAACGATATCGAAGATGAATTTATAA
This sequence comes from Cyrtodaria siliqua, assembly GCA_037043455.1. NCBI lineage: Eukaryota > Metazoa > Mollusca > Bivalvia > Adapedonta > Hiatellidae > Cyrtodaria > Cyrtodaria siliqua. The sequence goes on from JAWPHD010006054.1 coordinate 64,965, forward strand.
AACATGATATTGAAGGAATTAATGTTAATATGTTTAAAGTATTTCTCGTATTATATGCTGATGATATTGTTATATTTGCAAACAGTAGTATAGAATTACAAACTAGTTTAAATTTTCTATCGGGATATTGTAATAAGTGGAAACTTGTTGTAAATACATCAAAAACTAAGGTTATGGTGTTTAAAAAGGGTGGCTCATTACCAAGAAACTTAACTTTTCATTTAAATGATAATGCATTAGATATTGTTAATAGGTTCAACTATTTAGGCATAGTCTTTACAACGGGTGGATCATTCACTGATGCACAGGCAACACTTGCAGGACAGGCTTTTAAGGCTATATTTAAAATGAACAAATGCCTATATAAATTTACTGAGTTATCTATTGAACACAGATTAGATTTATTTGATAAATTAATCACGCCAATTTTGAACTATGGGGCTGCAGTTTGGGGTTTTACAAAAGCTAATGCAATAGAAAGAGTGCATCTTAAATTCTGTAAGAATATATTAAGTGTAAAGAAGACAACGCAAAATGATTTTATATATTGGGAGTTGGGTAGAAAATCCTTTTTATGTCAACGGCATTTTATTATAATAAAGTACTGGCTCAAAATATTACATAGTAGTGAAAATAAGTATGTTAAAATAGTTTATGATATGATGCTCAATGACATGACTGGCCAACCGAATAAATTAAATTGGGCTTTACTATTACGTGATCTTTTGTGTAATATGGGTTTCCATGATGTATGGTTAGCACAAAGTGTAGGAAACGTTGAACTATTTTTGCTTGTTGTCAAACAAAGACTTCATGATAATTTTATACAAAACTGGCATACTAGATTGCAAGAATCAAGCAGAGCTTTATTTTATAATTGTATAGAGAATTTTAGATTTCAACCCTACCTAAATATGTGTAATATATCGAAATTTAGGCAAGCTTTAACTAAACTTCGCATTTCATCACACAGACTTGAGATAGAAGCTGGACGATGGAGCAAACCAAATAGAACACCGGTTAATGATAGGAAATGTAAATTGTGCCAGTCTTTAGAAGATGAATACCATTTTGTTTTAATATGTCCCTTATAAACAGACATAAGAAAACACTATATAAAAACGTATTATTTCATGCGTCCAAATATGCAAAAGTTCATTTCTTTGATTAATTCTACATGTAAAAAGAAAATAAGAAATCTAGCTATTTTTATTTATAAGGCTTTTAATAAAAGAAATGAGTACCTTTTTCCAAATAGGTAATACGAATTGATTTTGTAATGATATACATTTACTGTTTATATATGCATTTTGTTGTATAGCAACAGTATTTCACTCAAAATGGTATCACCTTCTCCACTAGATACACATACACGTAATTGTGTAAAATTGCTAAGTATACTATGCATTTGTACTTTTTTGTTACATTGTCTGTCATGTTATTTTCATGTCTGTATTTGTACCACAAGGGCTTTAGTGCCTATTGGATTTTGAAATAAACTATAATAATATCAAAACCTTAATAAATCGTCTTTTTATTATGTATTTGAATTTACAAACAAATATTATATTACACGCAAATGTGTTTACACACATATGCAAATAGAAACACTAATTATCACTATTTCTAAGTTCGTTGGCTAGATATATATATTTTGCTAATCGTATTAACAGTCCAGTTGCTTGTGTGTTCATAAGTGACACAAATTTTTGACTAGTTGGCCAAGAACGATAGTAATTTGGAAAACAGTCATTACGTATATTTCTGTATTTAGGTCATACCATTAAAAAATGATACTCGTTTTCTACAACATTCATGTTACATTTTGTACATAACCTCATATTTCGTTCAATATTTCGAAATCGACCTTCTTCAATTGCAAGTTTGTGTGCAGAACATCTAAATCTAGTTAGTGCTTTACGGTGATTTATATTAGCAACGCAATTTAAATATTTTTCAATTTCAAATCCTTTTTTAATTTTGACATATGTTTCAAGCTTGGGTGAGTTATTAATTTCAGAATACCATGTTTGTAGATATTGGTCTGAAATCCTTTCAATAACCTTTTGAATTTGTAGATTTGATACCGTACTGTTATTCCATATGTAGCCAAATCCCAGACTGTCTAAAAGGTTTTTTACTTGAAGCGCCCATGAATTTTCGTTTACGACGGTACCGTCCACACCAATATCAACATAAAATACTTTATGCTTTAATGATTCCGTTGATTTCATTATCTTAAACCAGTATTTTATAATTCTCATTTTTCTAATTACGGCTAAAGGAAATCTCCCCAGTTCGCCATAAACAGAATTGTTAGTAGTTTGAGCTCGTACACCAAGAACTTGTTTTAAAAATTTAATGTGTACACGTTCTATATCTGGTGCACCATGAAACCCCCATATTTCAGAACCATAATGTAATATTGGTGCTACCATGGTATCGAAAAAGTTTGATTTTTTCAGAGACATTTAGTGGCACAGCCACAAATAATGAATTAAGTGAAAACAAAGCTTTCATGGCTTTTTGGGATAAGACTTTTTGGGTCTGATAAAATGAACAATTTGCAGACAATGTAACACCTAGATAAGTAAACGTCTTTACATTTTTTAATTTGCTACCATTATAAAATATGTCTACATTTTCAATTCTCGTACCATTTTTAAATGTCATTACAACTGTTTTATCACTATTTACAACAATACCCCACTTATTGCAATATACACACATCTTATCAAGTAAACTCTGCAAACCTTCTTTTGTATATGAAAACAAAACAGTGTCATCAGCAAACAATAATAGAAATATTTGCATTTCATCAATTGTTATCGAGTCAAACGTTCCATTATGCAATACATCATACATGTCATTAATGAAAAAGGTAAACAATAAAGGAGATAAAGGTTCTCCTTGTTTTACACCCATATAACTGTCAAAACACTCACTTAGTGTACCGTTAAAGACACATTTCCCAGCTGATTGTAGTCGTTGAAAAGTCATGGATAGCATGCTTTTTAACTGCTTATTTCACGCTGACTGATTACCACAGAGACATTATATTGAGGCCCCATCACAGTTTTTTTCTTTTCATTTACTATTACCTTAGTTTTTGATATAAGATATATTGTAACTAAAAAAAACACTAGATTGTTTATTATGGGGGAGCATATAGTCGCCGCTTTTTCCGTCCGTCCGTATGTGCGTCCGTGCGCTTTTTGTCCGGAGCATAACTCAAAAAGTATGCTTGATTAAAGTTCCTGTGAATGATAAGGATAATGAGACGGAGTGCAGTTCATAGGAACCATAACTCTAGCTTCATTACTTTTTTAATTATCTCCCCTTTTTGAAAAATCTTATCCAGAGCATAACAGAGTTCCGTACGGATTCATTTTGAATAAGGAAAGGTTATGAATGAATGAATATAAATACACTAAAAGGAAGCAGAACAGGAAATGTTCAAATCTGACCACAGAGTCACGATTTGAACAAACTTGGTAGATGACCATAACCTTAAGGTAAATGCAAAATATTAAACCTCTGGCTATTGTAGTTTCAGAAATGAATATTGTTGAAGTGTTTCCCTATATAAGTCTATATTTAATATGTGACCACTGGGGCGGGTCCAAATTTGACCTCAGGGTCACCATTAGAACAAACTAGTTAGAGGACCATAAGACGATGTTACATGCAAAATATCATAGATCTATATCTTGTATTTTTGTAGACGATTTTTTAGGATTTGTTAAATGAAAAGGATAAGCCCCATTGCGGGGGGCATTTATGACCTCAGGTGCACTATTCGAACAAACATATACTGATGCTTCACATAAACTTGGGGTTGTGGTGGTCGAGTGGTCTCAGACTTGAAATCATATGTCCCTCACTGCTGTGGGTTCGATTCCCCATGGGGCCAGGACTGTTAAGTATGAGTATCAAGCTATCCAGCTTGCTTGCGGAACGTCGGTGGTTCTACTCAGGTGCGCGCCCGTGCACGAAAAAATGCCCGGGTTTGCACCTGGGGTCTTCCTCCACCAATAAGCTGAAATGTCGCCAAATGACCTTAGCTGTTGGTGCAACTATAAAATCCAGTTTAATGAATTCATATAAGATTTGATTGAATTCCGACAAACGGTTTCTGAGAAAAAGTCGTCAGAAGCAAAAGATAACGACGACGACGACGGACAGACAACCTTCGGCTCAGGTGATCAAAAACACTGACAGATGACAACGAATTTTGAAGTCCCGATGAGTTTCTTGCAGTTGAGATTAACTAAAACCTGGCAGAGAAGTAATTGATAATAGAGTATATTGTGCTAAAAATACAAAAACTATTAATTGTTAACACGGGTCTTTTAAAAAAGTCCATCTATACATAGTTGTTTTAACATATATACAAGTGCACATAAAATGCAAAACGGTTATAATGTTTACTACATTATTACCATATACACTCTTTATGGGACGGGCCTCATCCTTGACAAATAACTAATTATCTCAATTTTCTTGTGCAAATGTATTTCTAACAGCGATTTACAGTTACCTATAGAATAGGCTCGAAATGTGTCTTTAAGTTTAACACAAGCCTTTACATTTGTGTAAATAGCTCTCAACGTCTTAACCATTTTAGATGAAACTCCATATCTGATAAGTTTTAGCCACATTCCATCCCTATATACTAAGTCAAAGGCCTTGCGGAAATCTACGAAGGCGCAATATATTTTTTTCTTATCCAGCTTTAAAGTTTTATTGATTAAATTCATCAAGATAAAGACACAATCGATTGTACTTTTTTTATTTCTGAAACCAAACTGAAAATCTGTTAGTAAATTGTTGCTCTCAGCCCATTGTCTTAATCTCCTATCAAGTAGTATAGAAAATAATTTAGAGAATATGCTAGTCAAAGTAATACCACGATAATTATTCGCATCATCAATATTACCACTTTTTGGGATGGGTACGATAATGCCATAATTCCACATTTCGGGATATATACAATGTTCAAACAAGAAGTTAAACAGTTTACATATTACAGGTGATAATATATCAATACCATCAAGAAACATTTCGGGTATTAGTAAATCAATACCACCACTTTTTCTACGTTTAAGTGATATAATCGAACGTTTTACTTCTTCTAATGTAAATGGACAATCTAACTTGTCGACATGTGTTAGGATGCGAGCCTCTTCAGATAGACTACCGTTTACCTCATCATTACTATATATTTCTTCGGATGTAAATAATTGCTTAAAATGGTTAAAAAAATCATTCGACGTTAATTTTGTTTTATTTTTATTATGCTTTCCTCTAATACGACGGATTTCGTCCCAGAACTGTTTTGGGTTATTACGCGATAGATCATTCAAGTTCGTTTTAAGTTTGTTATTATATTTATATTTAGCAATACGCTTCACATTACGGTAATTACGTCTCTTGTTAGATAGTATTGTTCGTGCGTGAATGGATCTGTTATGACGGTAATCTTTATTAGCTTTTCTCAGCCCTGCACGTGCCCGTTGGCACTCAGGCGTGTACCAGGGACCTTTAAATTGTTTTGCAGACACATGTCCTTGTGTGTTTAACACTCCAAATACAGTATGCGAACAATTGTACAGGGTGTTTGCAAATGTATTTATACCTTCGTTAAAATTAATTTCGGACGAAATGACTTTGTTCACAATATCTTCAAATGTTTCTTCATTAATTTGTAACCGGTCAATGTACTGTTGTTTTTTAACATCATCCCATCGTATTTTACTTTGAGTATTGAAGTTATCATTACTGATATCAGGCAGTAACATGTTAACTTGTACATTTACTTGTATTGGTGCATGTGAAGTAAAACTGTAGAAATCATGAACAATAAAATCATTTATAATATCGAACAATTCGCTAGACATTAAGACGTAATCGATTAGGCTTTCGCCATTCACTGACATAAAGGTTATATTACCAACACCGGCATCGTCGCCTTTACGACCGTTAACAATACATATATCGCTGCTTTGACATATATCAAGTAATTGTTGACCAGATGAATTACATATTTGTCAATACTAGATCTATCTGGCATATAAACAAACGACTCAGTCTCATCAATGCCGTCAATGACAGGAATAAAAGTGCTTAATCTTTCTGTGTTATAATTTATGTCACTTTTGGTGCCGCATCGTGCATTTAGATCGCCTAAAATTGCAATATTACCTACTTTAGAATGTTTGTGGATTCCTTGTTCTAACAGCTCGAAAAAACCTGTTTCGTTTATATTAAAGTAAACAGAATTACGGGGAGATATATATATAAAACACATACAAATATTATTGTCAAGGTTGAAAAATTCTTTACAAAGTTTAACCCATATAACTCCAGAATTATCTTTTTCTAATATTTCAACACCCTTCGAAACCTTATTACTAATAAACAAACACACTCCTCCATGCCCTCGCTTACCCTTTCCATTCATACTCTCAGGTCTAGGTACATCAATACACTCATAACCATTCAGATTAAATTCATTCTCCTTTCGCTGCCAAGTTTCAGAAAGAAAAACAATAACAAAATTGCATACAAAATTCAAATAATCTTCATCGTCGCAGCAAGATTTTAGTCCTTCAATGTTCCACGAAACTATCGAAATTTCATGCCCTTCTCGGTTTCCCTAGTCATGTGATTCTGGTGAATAAAGTCTGTTGTTAATGAACAATTTGTCACGAACAAGTACAGCACGTTTACCCTCCTGTCGGGCCTTTAGCATCACTGGATACAAGGATTTGCGTCGCTCTTGTACAATCGGGGGAAGTTGATCGTAAACAGCATACTGTGTAGTTTTAAGATTTATATTTTTCAATGCATCTTTCACTGCGATTTTAGAATTAGTATTGCTAAATTTGACCACAACATGGCGTGTTTTACCCTGTGCACGACCACCAATGCGGTGTGCTCTATCAATTTGAATATGATCTCGCTCGTTACTGATTTTCAGAACCGACTCGCACATATCATACACTTTAGAAGCACAATCTTCAATCATATTCACAGCTTGAGAGTATAGAGAAGCACCTGCATTAACACCGTTTACACCGCCGTTTGACTCCGCACTGTCGGTTGCTTCCATGGGAACACATCCTGTGGCTGGTACACCCTCAGGTATACCAGAAAATATCATGTTGTCGCGCATAGATCTGCATTTTAGGTCTACAACATCCTCGAACAGTGAACTATTATCAGTTTTAAGCTTAGCATTTTCTTGGGTCACAACTTTTACCTCACTCTGTAGCTTTAACATCTGCTCATTGTTTTGATCAACTGTGTTTACAATTTCATCATATTTGGAACCGAGGAATTTTTGACTATCTTCAATATCAGAAAGCTTTTGCATGGCCTGGTCGATGGATTGCTTATTGACACTCACGGAAATTTCTATTTTATTTAATCTTGACAGGATGCTGGCTTGTTGTGTCTCAATTATATCCAATTTTGACATTTTAGATTCAATGTTATCAATTCTGGTTACTTTTGTCATAATGTAGTCCAGTTTAGAATACAAATCTACGTTTGGATTGGATTGATGAGTTGGTTGTTGACTGCCCGTCAGAACCGGTGACCCTTGATTCTGGATATAGACGGTTGGTGTTTATTTTCTAGATCATTCGGAAAACTTGGTCTTGATCCGATAAATCATAGCAATTACCCAAAAGGATTAGCAAATAGCGAAATTTTGGAACTCGGCCGAAATACCGGGAAAAATGGAGCTCCCGGCGGGAGGCCGGGAAATTCCATGAAATCCCGGGAGAAATTAGCTCCCGGCGGGAGATATCACATGTATGGAGGTTTCTTTTGAGGAAGAATATTCCATATGCATAAAGGAAGTAGATATTAATACATCTATGGAAGATGAAAGTGATGAGTCCACCTTAAAGGGACACACGCCAATCGAGTTTAGTCAAACTTACTTTTTCTACATAAAAATTGCATTTGTTTAATCATAAATATTAATTACAAGAATAGTACACGGCAAATTGTTTTTTTGCATATATTATTAACAGTTGATTATATTTCACCAGTAATATATTCAAACCCATGGTAGAATAACGAAGAAAAGTTGAACAATCAACATTGTATTTAAATATGCAAATAGGTTTAAAGTCAAAAAGATAATGGATTAATAAATCGAACGGCTTATTGTAATGCTCAACCCGGGGCTAGAGGGCATAAACGGTAGCAAGCTTTTTTCACTACCGTTCATGAATAATCTCAATCAAACCGAGACTCCAGCCTTTTTTTATTTATCGTGTTCGGCGATTTCCAAATTGCTCATGTTAAATTACACCAGTGAATACATAGAGGATCTTAAACGAGTTCCCATTTCATATAAGATTTATGAAACGAGTTATGAATTGGGTGTGTGGGGGGGGGGGGGGGGGGGGGGGGCGGCGATTTCCAAATTGCTCATGTTAAATTACACCAGTGAATACATAGAGGATCTTAAACGAGTTCCCATTTCATATAAGATTTATGAAACGAGTTATGAATTGGGTGTGTGGGGGGGGGGGGGGGTCTACATTTTTTTTTTATTCTACAGTGTTGGTTATTTCATTTTGTCAAATGTTACTTCTCAAATTTGAAAAATATTTCTTTAAATACCATACAAGTGTGATGTCATATACGCCAAAATGCACCATTAGGGACCAGGCAGTATTTATCTGGGCGTTGGGACCGGTGCAAAATGGCATGGGACGGGTACTTATTTTTTGTTATTTTATTCTACAGTGTTGGTTATTTAATTTTGTCAAATGTTACTTCTCAAATTTAAAAAATATTTCTTTAAATACCATACAAGTGTGATGTCATATACGCCAAAACGTACCATTAGGGACCAGGCAATATTTATCTGGGCGTTGGGACCGGTGCAAAATGGTTTGGACAGGTACTTTTTTTGTCGCGACAAACCATGGGATAATACTTTTTTTCCGTATGTTTGGCTTGGGGCGTACAGTTTTTTTGTATAGCATTTTTATTTGCACCAGTGTCAACACCACGATAACTAATCAATATTGCCTGATCCTTTACATAGCTAAGTTTAAAAAAACAAGGGAGCATGTCCCCGTACCTCCCTAGTTTGTCGGGCCTATATATGCATTTCAGGTCAGCTACGTCCCTGGTTTGTGAACATCTGGAAAGCTGTTGAATGGAATGGCTGGCCGTAGGTTTTGGGACTCTGGTGGAAGTCTTTGGTAAAAGATGGACTCTGAGGATTCCAGTGTATACTCAGGGTTGTTGAGTCCTCTCTAACCAATGCGACATAACTGGTATTAGACTATTTTAAAGCAGTTGCAGCTGATGTTTGATAATTTAAAGGCAACTATAACGTTTTAGGATTGTAGGGAAAATAGTTCAAAAATGACTTCCGGTGTTTTCATGATCAGGTCAGAGAGACCGTGACATTGAAGACTAAAGGTATAATAGTGAATAAATTACAGCGTGAGAGAGGTTGTTTGGGTTAACTGGGTTAGTGTGACCTTAACCTTTGACCTACTGACCCTAAAATTATTAGGAGTCGACATTTTAACACGGGTATTATTTCTGTAAAGTTTCAAGATGGCCTTATACTTACAAGTTACAGATAGGAGAATGTTTCTCAGGATTCGGCCATTGTCAATTCCAAGTGTCCATGGTGACCTTCTGAACCCAAAAGCAATAGGCTTCCTCCTCTCACTACGGACAATGCACATCTATGTCGTTTACGACGGGTGAGGGTATACTTTTGGAGTTATCATAGATAAATAGATAGATAAACTTTATTAATACAAAAGACCAAATGGCCTATCAGTATACAATACAAAATACACATAATATTTATAATTAAACAGTCAATGGTTTGCAGTCATCAATTTTAACAGTATTTCTAGTATGCAGTATATTCATTTTTGTCCAACTGTAAATACATGTTTGTTATTTTCAAATATATATTTATACATACAATCGTTATAACCTTATATTTTCTTATTTTCTTAAGGTAAGGCTTACATCAAAGTAGAAAAGCATATGACTTTTCACATCAGACAGATATGTCACTTGACATTATATGATAAATAAACAAATAAGAGGAGGAATTCTCGTAAGTTTCGTTTCTTTTTTGAAAGCTTATAAAAATAAAAATAGAGAGATTTCTAACAATTTTTACATTTTTTGATTGCAACAATTCTATAAATTTGGGTATACTCGGCCTTTTCCAATAAAACTTTGTAATATACACCTCTCTAAAATCATGATAAAGTGGACATTCTAGTATAAAATGAAATTCGTCCTCTAAATAATTACAAAGTTTACATTTTCTTTCGGAAAGTGGTATTTTTTCAGGTTTGTGCCACCTTCCAGTCTCTATTTAAAGTCTGTGAGATGACACTCTAAGTCTAGTTAATGCTAATCTAAATTTGTTGATAGTAACGTTATTTAAGTAGGGTTTAAAACTGAATTCCGAGAATAAAGTGTAACAATTGGCTCTAGTTGAATTTGATAAATTTTCGTTCCATTTCTGTACAAACGTATCATTTAATCTCTGATTAAATAGAGAAAGAAAACTATTTACATTTCCCACCCCTTGAAAAAACCATACATCATAAAATCCTAATCTTTCAAGAAAAATTTTCACAGATCTAACCCAAGAAATCTTATTTGGATATTTGTCTAAGTCTGCTAACAGTGTATTATATGCAACTTTAATATATTTTAACTCATTGCATTTCAAAAGTTTAAACCATTAACGAATAATAGCTTTCATTCTATATTGTTGTAATGTAGTTCTTCCTAACTCTCCATAAATAAAATCGTTTTGAGTTTGAATTGTTACTCCTAATAAATGTTTACAAAGTTGTAAATGAACTCTTTCGATTACTTTAGCCTCTGAAAACCCCCAAACTTCAGTTCCATAGTTCAAAATAGGTAAAATTAGTTTATCAAATAAATCTAACATATGACTCACAGATATATCATGAAATTTATACAAATATGATTTTAATTTGTATATTGTTTTGAGAGCTTGTCCCGCTAGTGCCTCGTGGGTTTCTCTGAAAGACCCACCAGTTATAAAAACTATCCCTAAATACGTAAATTTGTTGACAATGTCAAGTTGTGAGCATTATAGATAAAATGCATATTTCTTCTGTTTCTCCCACCTTTTTTAAACACCATGCTGACCTTCACCTTTGACAGCCTAGACCCCAAAACAAGTGTTCCTGCTCTCACCTAGGGAAAGGTAAATGAAGTTTCATGATGGTGGGTGTTATGCTTTTGAAATCTTGGTGCATAATGCATATTTCCATGAACGCATGGTGACCTTGCCCTTCGACCATCTGACCCCAAAACAATGAGATTCCTCCTTTCTCCAAGCGCAATTTACCTGTTTGGGTGTTATAGTTTAAAAATTATCGTCTGGAATGAGCAATTGTTTATCGACAGATGACCCCATCAGTGTATGTTCAGACGTTAGAAGAGCCATTTCTATTGATACATAGACATAGTGAATTCGTGGGCAGTACCTCACCATTGAAAAGTAAAATTGATTGTAAAATAGACAATATTTTTTTCACATAGTATCAATTGAATGGGGGTTGGGGGGGGGGGGGGGGGGGGGGGGGGGGGGGGGGGATTTTTTTCACCACAAAGTATCAATTAAATGTATATGTCATCATAACTTCTACCGAGAACCAAAAGTAGAGTTTTACCATATAAAAAGATTTATTCCTCAACATATTTTTTATAAAAATTCCATCGAATTTTATGTCACGCCTACACAGTCTTGATCAACATGAAAAACACAGAATCGTTTTTAAAATCTATTTTTAGCCGTGACGGTCATCTTGAATTTCTGGCCGACCTGATTTTTTGCAAGGATAAACTAGACATCAAGAGCAACATTCCTGTGAAGTTTCATGAACATCCGTCAGTAGTTTCAGAGGAGTAGTCGCCACAAACAAAAGTTTACGGACGGACAGAAGACGGACAGACGACGGACACCGCACCGAGTCATAAGCTCTGCTGATCTTTGATCTAAAATGAACGTTTTAAAATGTATTTTTACATTCGTGTTCTTCTTGTATTTTACTTGTGTTACTTTCATTTATTTTGTTACTTTTGTTTTTACTTTGATCAACAGAGCTAAAATGAATATTTAAAAAGTATTTTTTACATTTGTGTCCTTTTTTTTTTTTTTACTTTTGTCACAATATATATTTTATATATTGTGTCTCCTAACGTGTTACATTTGTCGTATTTGTTTACATAATTATGTGACTTTTTTCACATTTGTAACCATTTTTACAACCCACAACATGCATTTTGGCCACAAAAACAAATTAAATCTACGAAAACTACCGACATTTTCAGAGACAATATTCTCTATGCGTTCCTTACCAATAAAATCACAAAAAACATAGCACATATTGTGTAGATGGCAGCTTTTGATTATCAACAATCCTCAAATTACCTCCCTTTAACATTTCCATATCATCCATAAAAGTGTATTTCTTGGCAAATTTGAAACTGTTTAATGGGATATTTAGTACCCACTTAATTGTGCTTACAAACATCAAACATGGTTTTATTAAAACGCTGTTTAAGCTTTTATACGCCCTCAAAAACTGGCCTATGGAAATACCAGCAAAGAAAGTCGGACGTTTCTTTTTTAGTACAGTATATTAATGGACTACGAAGATTTTAAATATATCCAAGACTTTAGAAGTTTGAACAAACAAAACTACATATGTACCATAAAAAACGTTACGTTTTTTTTCCTTCAGTATAAAACGAACGAATAAAAAACTACAGTTTAATACGGTACAGTGTTGTTATTGAATTTATTGCGGATAGCCGTATATATACATTTCTTCAGTACGTTTCGATACTATTTCTTTGCACAAAGTGTCCTAATTTACTATACACGGGGGTATTTAAAAACTGAAAAAGTGTTCATCTCCGGCGTCTCACTAGCAACCTTCTCTGGTGCCGGTGTAGCATGAGATTCGCGTGCATCGAAGTTTGTTTAAAATGCCAGTCGAGCCACACCTAAGACGAATATTTAATCAAATTAGTTGTATTTTTGCACATTGTACGTAATATCTTTGAATGGTGTTAAATAAATTAAAATCAAGAAAAGTTAGAAAATCTGATAAATGCCACCGGATGGTCTTTTAATCCGGGCACCAATTATCACTGGATTAAGGGCTTCCCACACATGTACAAGAACACATGTCCAGGATAGTAAAGAGCTGCGTCTAAATGTTTTCGCCTCTCGCCGCTGCGGGTTCGAATCCCACTGGGAGCCCGCGAGCTCGACTTGTCAAATGAGAAAATGTCGAATCTTATGGATGGTGAGAACTATGTACAGTACTGGTTCTACGCAGGAAAATGCAGTGGCGTGCCTCTACCAAAAAACAACCGACCGCCATATTTGGCCTAACATTTTATTTACTATTTAAAAACTAAGTCTATAAAACTGATAAATACATTGCTTATAAAAACTCACAAAATATATATTTTTATAAAATATGGGGCTGATATTTTATTATTTGGAATATTATATCAAATATTGTATATTTTGAGATGATATTTCATACAAATAAATATGAGCAGCAAACAAAACAATCAATTCACTTTGTAAATTCAAAATCCGCACTTCCGGTCTCGTGGCTTATTTTGGCGCGAAATCGCATTATTCTCCCGTGCTGCACGAGGTAAGATTTGAACATGTGTTTGTGTTCTCAGAATTGTTTATCGTTTCAATCCCAAACGAAAACTTACTAAAAATTAAATAAAAAATGCGTCGGATTACAATTGTAGAGCGTGGATGTGTCGTCGGTATGATTATTGCTGGTACTTCGATTCGGCAGGTAAAGGACATTGCGTAATTTGTTCATTTTTATTAATTTATTTAATCGATTTTCAACGTTTTATTTTCTCTTTTTCAAGTCCAGTATTGTGTATTATAAAATTCCTCATTCTTCCGGCAGGTTAGTTTATTCATAAGTTTACTTGTCTGTCCATCCGTCCGTCCGTCCATCACTTCGTTTGTTCGTTCGTGCTTGATTCTGTCTAACCATGTTCATTATTTCTGAAAAAGTCGCAAGAATGAGTTGTTTTATATTTATAGGTAGCCAGAACAGTCAACAGAAGTTTTTCAACAATTCACGACCTTTGGCTCAAGTACAATCGCACCGAAAGTGTTGATGACCTTCACCGAAGGCCAAAAAGACGTGTGACAACGCAGCGTCAAGATCGCTACATCCTTGTAACACGCCTTCGTAATAGAAGAATAACAGCGACAGATACTGCCAGGCGTCCATAATAGAAACTTGGAGTGATCAAACAGTACGAAATCGACTACGGATCATGGGATTGAGAGCGAGAAGACCTTTTGTGGGATTAGTATTGACTGGAAGACACCGGCGAATTCGGCTTCAGTGGGCCAGAAGGCATTTGAGGTTCACCAGAGCAGACTGGGCAAATGTCGCCTTTACAGATGAGTCCAGATTTAATCTTCAGAAGTCCGACGGCAGAGAGCGAATTTATCCACGACTAGGGGGAACGATATTCGGATAATTGCGTCAACGAAAGATCTCATTTTGGAGGAGGGTCAGTGATGGTTTGGGGAGGTATTAGTTTGCACACTAAAACTGATATGGTGGTTGTTCGAGGAAACCTGAACGCAGACCAATACCAGCAACAAATACTTCGACCAACGCTTATTCCCCATTGCCGCGCTCACCGTGGGATGACATTCATGCAAGACAATGCACCGTGCCATACTGCAAGAACTACCCGTCAGCTACTTCAGGGCAACAACATTCGAACAATGGAGTGGCCGCCATGTAGTCCGGATTTAAATCCAATCGAACATGTGTGGGACGAAATCGACCGTCGTGTGCGACAGTTACCAAGGCAACAAAATATTGCTGACCTCACAAGGGACATGGTCAATGTTTGAAATAACATACCTCAGCGTTTTCTACATAACTAAATAAATTCCATGCGACAACGCTGTTTAGCTGTTGTACGCGCAAACGGCGGTCATACGCGATATTGATTTTTGTAAATTTTTGAAATTACTGATATCTATGAATTTCGATAAAATAAACTTCTTTGAAATTCATAAAATACTTTGCTTTACTGATGTGATTACTTATAGAACATTTTTCAATACATTTATTTCCAATTTCACATACATTATTTTTTTCTGAGACAAATAAATAAGAAAATAACAAGTGATCGGTTAGCAATTTTGACTAGTGTATGTCTTTCCATTAGACAAATACTTCTTTTTCTTGAGTATAATGTTTGTGTAATAAAGGGGTATGACAAACACTAAACTTTACAAAACAATTCATTCTTCTACTGCTTTTAATAATATACACTGAACAAAATTGCTAAGTATCAACTTTTGTATCTTAACTCATTTTCTTATTTTAAATATGTTTTAGAATAGATATATGATAAGTATTTTGTTTTGACCCATAGTTTGTAAAACATTTATTTTTTGTTTAAATTGTTACATCTTTTGAGAGTTACCCTCCCTTTATATGAAAACATGAAATGCAATGATAAAACACATAACATGAGTCAAGATATAAAATTCTTAAAATTGGTATGAAATAATAGAAAAAAACATAAATATTTGACCCATTTATCGCAGATTTTCCGTCTATAAAAAAATGAAATATGGATAATCTTAAATTACCTCCCTTTCAATTGAATATTGATTGAAATTCAAGTAACTGTAATTCAGCGTTAACATTAAATATTTCGAAAATTTCTTTTGCAAACGCATTTGTAGTGGTAATGCTAGTCAAACATGTCAAAATAATTTTAACTAGAATTAGGAACATCGAAAGCTTCACTAATTCGAAGTACTTAATAAAATCCTATATACCCAGTTGTATACGTGTTATAACTTATTTCTAAGAAAACACATTGACTTAAAGTTTTAAAATATGTTCATGCAATCAGAGCAGACGATTTTGCAGTTTAACCGTATCTCTAACAAAGCTCAAAATACACAAAACAATGAGAATATTATTGACATATTCTTAGGTTGATACTTAGCAATTTGGTTTAGTATATTTACTCTATTATGTTGTTTAATGGAAAGCTAGATACCTGTCATTTCCCCTTAATAATCTACATCATGATATGAGATATAGCATATACATTTTTCTTGTATAAGTAAAAATAAGTACACATTTTATGTCAATATGCATCGAATCATACACAAACATAATTCATATACCTAGAAAAAAAACTTTCTATCTATTACTCGATCATGGGTGTCATGGGCGAAGTACAAGTTAATAAGTTACAGAGTTGTAGATAAGCTGAGTATGTGAAAACGCTAATAATGTACAGAGTTGTAGATAAGCTGAGTATGTGAAAACGCTCATAATTTACAGAGCTGTAGATAAGCTGAGTATGTGAAAACGCTAATAATTTACAGAGTTGTAGATAAGCTGAGTATGTGAAAACGCTAATAATTTACAGAGTTGTAGATAAGCTGAGTATGTGAAAACGCAAATAATTGCCAGAGCTGTAGATAAGCTGAGTATGTGAAAACGCTAATAATTTACAGAGCTGTATATAAGCTGAGTATGTGAAAACGCTAATAATTTACGGAGATGTAGATAAGCTAAGTATGTGAAAACGCAAATAATTTACAGAGTTGTAGATAAGCTGAGTATGTGAAAACGATAATAATTTACAGAGCTGTAGATAAGCTGAGTATGTGAAAACGCTAATAATTTACAGAGCTGTAGATAAGCTGAGTATGTGAAAACGCAAATAATTTACAGAGCTGTAGATAAGCTGAGTATGTGAAAAATTTACAGAGCTGTAGATAGGCTGAGTATGTGAAAACGCTAATAATTTACAGAGTTGTAGATAAGCTGAGTATGTGAAAACGCAAATAATTTACAGAGCTGTATATAGGCTGAGTATGTGAAAAATTTACAGAGTTGTAGATAGGCTGAGTATGTGAAAACGCTAATAATTTAAAGAGCTGTAGATAAGCTGAGTATGTGAAAACTCTAATAATTGACAGAGCTGTAGATAAGCTGAGTATGTGAAAACGCTAATAATTGACAGAGCTGTAGATAAGCTGAGTATGTGAAAACGCTAATAATTTACAGAGCTGTAGATAAGCTGAGTATGTGAAAACGCTAATAATTTACAGAGCTGTAGATAAGCTGAGTATGTGAAAACGCAAATAATTTACAGAGCTGTAGATAAGCTGAGTATGTGAAAAAATTACAGAGCTGTAGATAGGCTGAGTATGTGAAAACGCTAATAATTTAAAGAGTTGTAGATAAGCTGAGTATGTGAAAACGCAAATAATTTACAGAGCTGTATATAAGCTGAGTATGTGAAAAATTTACAGAGCTGTAGATAGGCTGAGTATGTGAAAACGCTAATAATTTAAAGAGCTGTAGATAAGCTGAGTATGTGAAAACGCTAATAATTGACAGAGCTGTAGATAAGCTGAGTATGTGAAAACGCTAATAATTGACAGAGCTGTAGATAAGCTGAGTATGTGAAAACGCTAATAATTGACAGAGCTGTAGATAAGCTGAGTATGTGAAAACGCTAATAATTTACAGAGCTGTAGGTAAGCTGAGTATGTGAAAACGCTAAATAATTTACAGAGCTGTAGGTAAGCTGAGTATGTGAAAACGCTAAATAATTTACAGAGTTTTAGATACTGAAGAGGAGATTCATACTCTTCCTGCAAACACCCTCCGTTTAAAAATATCATGCCACATACAAGTCTAAATACTCTTAACGTTTATAAAAATCATGAGGCATTATATTTCTTTGAAATCATAATACTTGTTTTAGGCTATAACTATCTGTAACAAAAAAGGCAATACGAGTTACCGCCCTTAAAGAACGTCAAAGACATTTGCAGCTCTGTAAACGATGTTTTGTAACATTAATACGATTACAACGCTGTCACAACAAACTCAAATTATTAAAAAACAACTCTTCATTACGTGGTCCGAGTATTAACTTTCACACCCCATCCAACCCCTTGTCCAAGAAGCAAAAACGGGATTGACTGGGGTATGAAATAAAACCTTCATTTTGGCTTAAAAATATTGCATATTGTAAAATTAAAACATTTAATAGGTAATTTTAAAATGGTTATCGCCTTTATTTTTTAGTAAAAAATGTTTTTAAACATGTATTTTTGTCGAAATATCCATTATAAACCACTGGTAATATAAACTTTCCCACAATTTAATAAAGTTAAGACTGGACCACATAACGTACCCATGACCTGACGAAATGATAGAAAGGGAAAATTCCCTAGTTAACAACTCTCTTATGTAAATTCAACACTTCTGTTACTGTTTTGTATTGTTTATAAATAAATACATACAATATTGTAAGGTGCATCGGGTGATGGCCCGCTCCGACCCACATGCACCAATGACGGGGAGAATAAATGGATCACCAAATTGGTGGTTGAAAATTAAAAAAAAAAATGTTGGACATGGAATGTGCGGTACATTTGAAATAAAGATGTTTCATTTATATAAATATATATATTTGGCCTAACATAATTATGCTACAAAATTACGTAAATCACCATTTAAACAAACAAACAAACAAACACACATGTACAAGTCGACGAAACCGGTTCGTACTTCTCGACAAAAGGATCGAACCGGGTGGGTGACGATTACGCTATACACAGAGCTATCCAGGCAGCCAGACTCTTTGAGTTATCTGGCGTGACCCAGGTGACCCAGTGGATAGCACTGTGGAACTGAAATCCGAAGGTGCAGGGTTAGCATTTTCTCAAAGTTCACAGTGACTAGTCTCAGATTCGGTGTATTGTAATCTTTGGGGTGGGGTGTGTGGGGTGTGGGGTGGGGGACGGGTGGAGGATACAATATGGGAAAGGGGGTGTGTGGAGGATACAATATGGGAAAAGCGCAATACATGGTGCTTAAACATAAACATAGTAAACTATTGCGCATTTAATTACGATGTGGACATTACCACAATAATTTTACAGACGTTTTGGGGAAAAGTAAGAAAACTACGAAGACTATATTACATGTAATAACTATAGTAGACGAACATTCCTGACACTTTTCTATGTTCAGTTAACTTTTTTTAAATGAAATTAGTTCAGCATTGAAAACAAGTTAGAATCAGTAGGAAAAGTTTTGATTTCATGTTCTTGTTACCGAAAACGCGCATCTTCTAAACAGTCTATTCCCGCCCGCGTTAATAGTGAAGAGGTTTGTTCATAACCTCTATCCGACTTAGTGTTTACCACAGGTGTATCGGTAGTCTCTATATAGGTCACGCTGTAAACCATGAATAGCGCTGGAAGTAAAATCGTAATTGAAAATATGAGGAAACTGATTGGTTGACAAAGATGTATGAACACTGAAGCCAACTGTAGCTGCTTAGGGAGCGGTAGTATAACAAGACACGTATCAATGGCACGATGTAATGCACAGAATCAGCAATGTGATGGGGTGAATGACATGATGGAAGCTACGATGGAACTTTGCAAGATAATAATTGTAAGAAACAAACTGCCTCGTGCCATTGTAGCATCACATCGTGCTGTCTGTTCATCTTCAGTCTTAAAACTTGCCTTCATACACTGCATCGGTTACAATTGTATCGCGGCTTCATTGACATTTTCTGGCAAGAGCTGTATTAATCATGACTTTCACAGTATTCCTTAGTTAACACAGATATAAAACTATCAACGGATCTGTAAATTGTCTCTCAATCATTGGCGGTACTGGTTCTACCCAGGAAAAATTGGGTGGTTTGCCTCTACAACAAACATTATCTACCGTTAAATATGGCCTAACATGTGCTAAAATGACGTAAAACAGCATTCAAAACAGTTCAGTTATCTTTACAAAAGACTGATATAATTATGTTCTTTAATGTAGATACTTGATTTGTTGTCATAGTGTTTAATGTGTGTACATATGCATATTATGTGCTGAACGGATAGTTTTTGTTAAAACACATTTACTCATAATCAATTAGCTTTTCTTTGATGATCTTTAAGTAAGAATTGGTTTTCATGTGGTTTTAAACGTTGGGAGGAAATGGCATCAACACTAAAATATGCGAGTCAATTCTTACAAAAAATAAGACAAAAGAGAGACAACTATCGTCAGTGAATTTTCAGACAATCGAGTAGTCATTTTCTATTGAGCCACATTGCGTGCGTGCGCAGTAGCTCCACCTTTCTGCGGAACCAAACTGGATGCGCTATAAGTCAATGAATGTGACCTATATTTAAATACGAGGACAATAAGTAGACCAAGTTGACGTTTAAAATTCGCTATATACGACAGGTAAGTCTTGTTAGTAGGGTATTAATATCTGACGAAGTAGTCTCCCTTCTACTGAAGGTTTGTTTAGAAGATTTAACTATACCGAGGATCTTTTATAGAACATGCTTGCTCGGTCATCACACCTGAAATAGTAATTGTATTCATATATGAAAAAACGAACCACTTACGCGATTATTGTATAGTACTTGGCATCTCATTTGAAACAATACTATCCTCATGGTAGATTGACCAGTTTCAAATGAGTTCTCTCGTTAAATAAAGTCTTTATTATTATTATTATTATTATTATTATTATTATTATTATTATTATCCAAACACACTTTATTACAGCGGTTGAGTGATATATAATGATAAAGCGCTTTACTATCTAGTGCATGGGGCGGGTGTCCCCCTCCCACTCCCCGTTTCATTCGTTTCTCGGATCGTAATTAAAACCGAGATGCAACAATGAAGGAGTTTATTGTGTTACCGATACGGTTATGCTATAAAATATGGGACACGGGCACTAAAAACATGTTAACGTGCGGCGACCCTGCCCTTCTTATGGAGTTCAGCAAATATATATGGAGAGAGAGAGAGAGAGAGAGAGAGAGAGAGAGAGAGATGAATTTCATGCCCCACAGTTTGGTCTTCAAAACTAAATGACTCGGCTGTAAATGACTCGGCTAGTGTTTTCTGTATTAATATATATGAAGCTTTAATGATCTTATAAAGTGGGTAAACAATTATTTTAATTACTAACCCTCGTCCGTCGGAAGGGCACGTGTACCAGGCGGTCCCATGTATATGAATATATCCATCGAGTAAGGAATCTACATTCGTTAATAAGAGTAGGATATGTTCCCGTAATCATATGTATTATTCCCATCTCTCTGGTGCAGCTCTAAATAACTATAAACCACATTCATTTCAGTTACTAAATTACATGAACAACTGTTAGCGATTTAAACCACATTTAAATAATATTTCTGATTTAGTAAATAGTGTCTCCGTGGCCGGGATGGTAAAGACGTCCTCAGTGTTTAGTTTTTAATAACATTCATAATAACGTTTCGCCAATAACAGCTTGCAATCTGTCAAAATACGACTATTTTGATGTTTTGTTAATTCCCAAAAATGTCTTTCGATACTCGTCACGGTCAGAATGCACCATTTTACGTCTAAATGAAAAAAAATGTAGGGGAACATGCCTCCAAAACCCGCTTTGTAACTTCGTACACGCGGAGTTGGCCAGCTACGCCCCCGGTTATGTCAGCTTTATTATCTTTTGATTAAGGGAGATAACTCGTGTGACATTGTCTTATTTATTACAGACCTGCTGATATACAAACCTGCTTGCATAGAATTAAATGGAAGTTAATACAATTTGGCGTTTCCTTATTCTACAGTTGGTTTAATGTATTATTGGTGCAATATAACTAGAACGAATTCGACACCCTTTAATCCTGTATCCGTTTTACATGTAATTGTTTTGATCCTTCTTTGGAGAAGGAGTTGGCTGTGACATAAAAGTTAACGTAATGCTCAGATCAGAAATAGTACTATTTATGTTTTTCTGTATACATGTATTACCCCCCCCCCCCACGTACCCCCCCCCCCCACACACACACACATCCACCTAGCACCCTCCCCCTACCCCCCTCCCCCACCCCCTCCCCCACCCCGCACACACACATCGGCACACCTCTAAGGTGGAAACACTGAAATTGTTTGATATGCTTTGTATTCAGAGGAATATACTTGTATACATGTATATGCCATGTTTAAAAAGAGTAATAGAAAAATGACACTGCAATTGAATTTTATGTATATTGGACCTTAAGAGGCCCCTTGAAATCTCCACTCCCCTACCTACCCACCTCCACCACCACCACCACAACAACACACACACGTAAGCACGCACGCACGCACGCACGCACGCACGCAGGAGAAAAACATATTATTATACACCGTAATCCTTTCATCAAAATGTTCGTTTGAGACATAACTAAAAAAAAAAATTGACCCCTGTTACCCTCTACCCGGCCCCCACCACCCCCATCACCCACCCTTCCAATCCCAACCCCAGGGAAGACGTCCGAGTTTTAAATAATAAATAGTTTTGACATGCTGTGTATCTCTTTCATAGATGACAATCATATCAATTAATGTGCAAACGTTACACTGTAATTGAATTACTAGTGTATATGATATGATGCCCCTCACAGGCCCCACCGATAACGTAGGAGGAAACAAATGTATACAGTGTAATCACATCATCATAACGTTCCATTTGAGATATATCATATAGTGCACATTGACATACTATCTTTTAAAGCAAAGAAAATCACTGCAAATGAAAAATAAGCATACAATATATGCGTTTTACATTTGTATATTTATTTTTAATGTTGTATATTTATTTTTAATCAATTTGTAATGATTTTCTTTGCTTTAAAATATAGTTTGTCAGTAAGCCATATCAATCTCTCCCAGAGGCATTACTGATTGTATGTGCATGCAAAGAACGACAACTCTGGGTAGAGATTGATTGTATGTGCATGCAAAGAACGACAACTCTGGGTAGAGATTGAAGCCATATATGGAAAAAAGGCGCGATGGCGTCATCGTTCCAAGATGGCCGCCCCCATTTATGTTTCTTTGCAAATTTCCAATAGGTCATATCACCTTTATTCTTCATGGTATTTTGATAATTCATAAATGATGTTTGAAAATAGTGCATCAACCCCTTTAATGAAAAAGTACGCACAGGACGCTGGACGACTTGGCTGGAGTTTTGTCGCTAATTAAATCATAAATAATTATTCAAATGAGGATTATTTTGCTAACCATGCTAACAGTTGTACATATAATTCAAATGACGGTATATTCTTCTTCCAATTGAAGGACAGATTCTTTATAAAATGTAATTGTCCTGTGTAAAACTAGCGCTATGCCGGTGAAAACAGTCGACTTCCATCGTCACTACATACAATACAATTATTCACAAGGCATGAAGGATCTAGTAGGTGGAGAAGAGGGGAGCCGGTGTAACGAAGTAAAGTGACCCCCATATAATAACGACCCCCCGGTCATTATTCTTTAAAAAATAGTGACCCCGCCGGTCATAATATTATGACTCCCCACGCGAAGTAAAATGACCCCTCGCGAAGAATTGTGACCCCATAGAATAATGACTCCCGGTCATTATTTTTTTACAGAAAAGTGACCCCCGGCCGGTCATAATATTATGACTCCACTACGCGAAGTTAAATGACGATTCGCAGAGGCCCGAAATGCCACCTGTACGTACGCCCATCTCCGGCTGATTGTTGTCACCTTCAGTCAATCCACCAGGTCTCGACCTGGTGTGGTTGATTGGGTCGGACCCCTCGTCAGGTGGTATGGTCCGTCGGGAATGCTATGGTATGTCGACGACAGATGCCCGAAAAGCCCCTGACACTGTATGTGGGCCCATCTCCGGTTGGTCTTTGTCTCATCCAGAGTCAATCCGCCCGAACTCGGCCTGGTGGTGTTTGGAGTGGGTCGAACCCTCCATCGGATGGTATTAGTCGTTCCGTCGGTAATAGTCTTGTATATCGACGGCTTAGGACCAAACACGGACACTGTCTGTGGACCCAGGTCTGGGTGGTTTTTGTCGCATTCGGAATCATTCCGTCCGAACTCGACCTAGTGAGGTTGGAGTGTGTCGCACCCCAAGTCTCGTGGTATGAGTCGTTTCGTTAGGAATACACTGGTATTCCGACGGCAGAGGAGCAAACATGGTCACTGTCTGTGGACCCAGCTCCGGGTGGTTTTGTCGCCTTCTGAGACCATCCGCCCGAACTTGATCTATTGGGGTAGACCCCCAATCTGGTGGTATAACTTGTTTCGTCAGGAAGGCTCTGGTATGCCGACGGCTTAGACCCATAACGGCCCATAACTCTGTATGTTGATCATCCCTGGCTGGTTTGTGTCACCTTCAGAGTCAATCAACACGAACTCGACCTAGTGGGGGTTGGAGTGGGTCGAACCCCAGTCGGGTGGTATGAATTGTTCCGTCCCGAAAGGCCCCCTGACAATATATGTGGACACATTTCCGGCTATTTTTTTCACCTTCAGTCAATCCGCGGTTGGAGAGCGTCGGACCACTCGTCGGCTGGTGTTAGTCATTCCATCGGAAATACTCGTGAATGCCGACGGCGGAGGACAGAACGTGACCCAGACACTGTCTGTGGGTCAATTACTGGCTGGGTTTTGCAAGTCAATCCCCCCGAACTCGACCTGGTGAGCGTTGGAGAGTGTCGGATCCCTCGTCGAATTGAGTCGTTCCGTCGGGGATACTCCGGTATAGCGACGGCGGATGTCCGAAAATGGACCTGGACAATGTATATGCGCCCATCTTCAGCTGGTGTCAAAACACGAACTAGAAATGGATGCAAATATAGTGTCAGGGGCATTTCGGGCGTCTGCCGTCGGCATACCAGAGCATTACCGACGGACCAACTCATACCTACAGACTGGCCGTCCGACCCACTCCAACAACCACTAGGCCGGGCCCGGGCGGATTGACTCTGAAGGCGACAATGACCAGCCAGATCTGGGACCACAGACAGTGTTCGTGTATGGTCCTCAGCCGTCGGCATATCAGAATATTCTCGACGGAAGGGTTCATA
>JAWPHD010006054.1:95000-151365 GCA_037043455.1 Cyrtodaria siliqua
AGTATCATTTTCACTTTATACCTGCTTGTATATAATTGTATAACTTGTTCAGTGTTCGTTGTTTCTTTTTCTACAATAAGTTTCACATATTATTGGTGCATTATAAGGCATTGTCAGTATTATGTAAAAACTGTTTGCATTATGCCATTCTTATAAGTAATATTAATGATTGAACAAATGCAAGTTATGTATAAAACTAACTGGATGCCGCGAGTTTTAACATATCAAGATTGTTGTTTCCCTTTGATTGTTTGGATCCCTTTTATATTAATGTGTAGCGTCTCCGTGGCCGAATGGTTAACCACGTTGCGTTGTAAACATTCGCCTCTCACCGCTGCGGGTTTGAATCTCACTGGGAGCTCGATTTGTAAGTGAGGAAGTGTCGATTCTTACGGATGGCGGGAGGTTCTGGTACTGGTTATACCCAGGAAAAATGGGTGGTCTGCCGCCGTCACAAAAAATCGACCGTCATATATAACCTTACATGTGTTGAGAATGACGTAAAAAAACATACAAACAAATATTAATGTATATGATGTTTTGATGCTCTTTTAAAGTGTACACTTGATTGAGCGGGGGCAATGGTTATTTCTTTTATCCTGTTTGGCGATTTTTTATTTTTTTTGTTATCTGCTTTTGTGAACAAAATATTAACTGTTTTCTGTTATTAAATGTACTGTTAACTGTTTTCAGTATTTTTTAATTTATGAGCAAATTCAATTTGCTGTTATCCTGTTATGAGAATTCCCCCCCCCCCCCCCCCCCCCCCCCCCCCCCACACACACACACACACACACACACACCCCACATCCTTTATTTGAATTACTAAGCCTCGTCTGTCGGAAGGGGACATAAACCTGGCGGATGGTGACGCTGCGTTTAAAACCTGTCGCCTCTTACCTCTGCCTGGGAGCTTCACTTTGTAGGTGAGAAAGTGTCGATTCTAACGGAACAAGGAAGGATACAGCACTGGTTCTACCCAGGAAAAAGTGGGTGGTCTACCTCCGCCACTAAACAATCGACGTTCTATATAGCCTAAAATGTTCTAAAAATGACGTAAAGCACCATTCAACCAACAAACTGATTTAGCAACAGCAAAAAAAACAGCCGAGTCGTCGAGTTTTCCAGACCGAACCTTTCTATAAACAATAATTAAACCGAAGGTATCATGAAGCTTAATGTAATGCATATATGCACATTTCATTATAAAACTGAAGCACGCTGAGAGGGTTTTCATTTGGATAGACACCAATCATTCTGTCAGGTCGCCTCTAAGTCAAGAGTCCGATACTTCTTCACTAGACTACACAGCCATTTGGATAGACACCAATCATTCTGTCAGGTCGCCTCTAAGTCAAGAGTCCGATACTTCTTCACTAGACTACACAGCCATTTGGATAGACACCAATCATTCTGTCAGGTCGCCTCTAAGTCAAGAGTCCGATACTTCTTCACTAGACTACACAGCCATTTGGATAGACACCAATCATTCTGTCAGGTCGCCTCTAAGTCAAGAGTCCGATACTTCTTCACTAGACTACACAGCCATTTGGATAGACACCAATCATTCTGTCAGGTCGCCTCTACGTCAAGAGTCCGATACTTCTTCACTAGACCACACAGCCATTTGGATAGACACCAATCATTCTGTCAGGTCGCCTCTAAGTCAAGAGTCCGATACTTCTTCACTAGACTACACAGTCAGCCACAACGTCAATGAAAAAAAGGTTTTTGACAAAATTATAATTTATAAAAGATAACTGCCACACGGCTGCGTAAAACTGTTTGCTATTTACGGAATGTAGGAATAATGAAGTACAAGTCTTGGTAAGCCTGTAACAGGTATTTAAAAAGGACACTTATAGCATCATTTTGACTTAAGTGGGTTGATGCACTATTTTCAAACAAGACTTTAAAATTTAAAAACGTCTCTGAAAAACTTGAAAAAAGTGAAAGAATGATCAAAATGCCATGAAAAATAAAGGAGATATGACCTATTGAAAATTTACAAAGAACATAAATGGCATTCGCAACATCTCATACACTGCTTCGCTTCGCAGCTTTACTCGAATGTAAATCGAAGGTTTCCATATTGGTTACGTCGTCGCGCCTTAGATTCCCGCCAAAACAAATTTGCATTCAAAATCAAAGTTATCATCCAAATTGTGCAATGTCATTTAGCCGATTGTTCCATCTGTAGTTTATTTACATGGAAGCAGTGATAAAACCTTCATCTGTATTGTAAATAACAAGCATGCAACGCAAATCATAAACGACACGTGTGGCCGACGGCCATATTGTTTATATAGCAACAGCTTAACAACAGTGCACTATTTTCTGTGGATATTGTCTTCCGGCTAACAAAATGTCAAGATTTTGAACATACCGAAGCGTCGAAGAATGACGGGATTGGCCGAGCGTTCACGATTGCATAAATGGAGGCGGCCATCTTGAAACGATGACGTCATCGCGCCTTTTCACCATACTAGTATATGGCATATTGACAAAATATACTTTAAAGCAAAGAAAATCACTGCAAATTGATAAAAAAAAAAATATACACATTTATTTGCAAATGTTCAATAGGTCATATCTCCTTTATTTTCATGGCATTTTGATAATTCTTTTAGTGTTTTTTTTCAAGTTTTTCAAAGGCCTTTAAAATAACCCTTGCTTGGAAATAGTGCTATATTACAAGTTCCCTGACCGTGCCCTCATTGATAAGTACTGGATTATAAGAAAAACTGTGTATGCTTTCTTAAATGAGAGAAAAAAGACAATGCCAGAGAACTTCCTTTTTTTTTCTTTTTTTTTTTTTTATCTTTGATCACCCACACACCCAAACACCAGCAACATATATAATGTAAATTCCCTTTCTTATCCCTCCAATCACGTCTAGTGAAGGACTGACCTCACATGGCTTGATGCTTGTTTATCTTATTCGGGGCCCAGCAAGGGAACTTGTAATAGTGCATCAACTCGTTTAAAAGGACATACAGCAATCTTGAACCTCCATTGAGTATCATTTTGAATTAAAGGGACACACGGCAATCTTACACTTAACACCTCAATTGAGTATCATTTTTACTTAAAGGGACACACGACTTGAAGTATTCATCAAGCATTTCAATTAGCACCTCTAGCAGTTTGACGCCAATCTTTAATTTCACACGTCACTGATAATATATTCAAACATATGGTAGAATAACGAATACAAGTTGAAAACTTAAAATTGTATTTAAATATATGCAAGCAGATTTAAAATCAAAATGATACCGGATTAATAAACCGAGATGCTAATTTTAATGCTTGAAAAATATTTCAAGATTGCCGTGTGTGCCTTTAAAACTCGTTTCATTTTATTTCACCTACTTGTTGATCCGTTAATTCTCCCTGTCATAGGTGCATTTAGTTATAGACAATATCAGATAGCATTGGGCGAATGCTAAAATTTTAACTATAAGAAAGTTATTAACTGGGAAAGTTTTCTTTGCTATCTGTTCTTGAGGTTAAAAAGTGAATCGTAATTGACAATCTTAATTAAATACAAAGGAATCGTAACAGTATTAACCATATACATATATCGCAAGTAAAGATAAATGTCCATATTACCTTCATTATTATCGTTTGCGGAGCTAATATTGCGTTTCGCGAAGGGAGATAACTCGTGTGGCATTGTCTTATTTATTACAGACCAACCTGCTTGCATATAATTAAATGAAAGTTAATACAATTTGGCGTTTAATTTGTATTCGTTATTCTGCAGTTGGTTTAACTATATTATTGGTGCAATATAATTAACAATTGTTACAATTTACAAACTTTAATGATTTTCAAATAAGGAAGTTATTTGGGACGCCGGGAGTTAAAACAAAAAAAAAGGATTGCATTGTGTCACTTTAATGTAACTACTGTTTTGCATGAACCATTGTGTCTTTGCCGTTAACTCGTTCAAAAATTCCCACGGTATCGCCACCGTGAAGTTGAGGTGAAAACAGTAAAATGCACAACATGTACGCAACATTCACATAAACGGGTTGTTTCGTGAGTTCGACAGGGTACTGGGATACAAATAAAGTGACTGCAGGCGATCTAGAAGAGTAATTGGTGTCAATCCAAATACAAATGAAACCCTTCATAATGTGCTTCAGTTTTATAGGAAATGTGCATATGTATTAAATTAACCGGAACTCGTTAATGAAAAGGTTCGCGCTGGACTCTTGACGACTTGGCTGCGGTTTTGTTGTTAAATCATAAATAATTATTCAAAAGGGGATTATCATGATTATTTTGCTAACAGTTGTACATATAATTCAAATGACGGTATACAGTACTGGTTCTACCCAGGACATTGGGGATGGTCTGAGACAGAGCACAAACAATTCGACCGTCATATCAGGGATGGAACTCGACACATAGGGCCATGGTCATATGTGGCCTAGCATGTGCTAAAATGACGTAAACCACCATTCGCACAAACAAAACAAACAAATCATAATGCTTCCAGATCGCCTCCAGTCCCTTTAAAGTAACAAACCCGCCAAATAACGAAATATACACTACAAGACCGTTTATCAAAACTCTGTCCAGATGTTCAGGTCATATAAGAATGCATATGTGTCGATTAAAAGTTTATTCTCGGGTTCTTAAAATATCCGTGATTGCGTAAAATGAATTAGAAGCTCCAGCTTTGTGGTTTGACATGGCTGGTTAAAGCCGTTTAAACTGTGTCTATGGAGTTTTGATTTTCAACATATGTAAGTTATATACCTCGTCGTCAGTAGGTTTAAAAACGGTGTACATTTGTTGTAAACTATGTCGGTTGTTGGCGGGATGGGGACATTAAGTAATGATATGTTTCATCTCATCTTTTCGTATACTTTGTTTAACATTGTTACGTAGTGTCGTCTGCCTCCAGAGTACTACATATTTTGTGTCCGGCGTAATATGCCTCAGGGTCCGGAATACTCTCTAAATTTGTCGAAATCCGGCGTACGAAAATGGTGTGTTTCACCCTCATCTTTAGTATAATAGGTTTATTAAACAAGCATGTGTTGTTTTTACTATAAGTTTTTACTATAATTAGTAATATCTCTGTTCTCTCTATTAAAACGTTCGCGCCGCTCGCAGTGGACACTTCTTTAATTAGCGTGTTTCGTTAACACGTACTGTCGGCCTGTATGCAGATATCACAGCAAACATTTAAGGGGGAATTGACCTATTCGAAAATTTAATATGAACTATATACATTTGAAGATATTTGCGATTTGAATCTGAATTTTGTTTTGTCGTCGTGTAAACAAGTTTTTAATAATAAAGCCTCAAGTATGGCTATCTTTGACTCTTTTTTTTTATATAAAAATCGCGTCACACACACGCACGCACGCACGCACACACTGTATTCTATGAAACATTCCAAATGCGATACAGGTATGTTGAAATTACAATATTACATCTTATTATAATGAGTATTATATTATTAATTTATATTGTTACATGAATCACGAAACAGTAGATGAAATGGACAATGACAACAGCATCAGTAGCAGCAGCAACAACATGTTATTTGATCTTGTTTACTCATGTGAAACCAGAACTGTTATCAAAAATCTGTTAAAAAATACACGTGAAAATATCATCACACGGTAATTGTTAATTTCTATTGATTATTTTTCATGCTATGAAAATGTGAAATAAAAATCATAAAATAAGCATGTTTTTTCTCTTTCTAATCAATTTCCCATTCAGTGAAGCATGGATATACAGGTATGTAGATCTATGAGTGAACTAATAATTTATTATCTACCTGACGACAACGAAACATAATCAAAACGTCCCCTAGTCAAAACGTCCCCCTTAAAAAGATAATATTTGACCAGTGAAATTATAAGAGAAAATCAATTAAGTGTAGCAGACACGATTTTATTATTCCTTTAAATAATTACACTTAAAGGGACACGCGGCAATCTTGATTTTTTAAAAACTCACGGCGTCCCGTGTTTTTCTCTTAACTTGCATTTGTTCAATCATTAATATTAATTATAAGAATTGTATTAAACCATTTGTTTATGCATATTATTACTTTTTGATATTACTGCACCAATAGTATATTAAAACTTATAGTATAATAAGACGAAATAGTGAATACTTAAAATTTAATTTATTTAAATGTAGCCAGGGTAAAAGTGAAAACGATACTGCATATATATAATTCGAGACACCCATATCGTCTGCCTTGCATTCGGGAGGTCGTGGGTTCGAGTCCCCTGACCGCGTCATACCAAAGACTTTAAAAAATGGAGAAGTCACTTGTAACCCTTGCCTGACGAGCAAATAATGGGTAGTGCTACAACTGATTGACCAGTGTCAGAATAATGTGACTGGGTGGGTGGGGGTATCATGTCTACTACGGCGTGGTATTCCAGTGTGGCAGCACTATAAAAGAAACCATTGAGTTCGCTGCTTCAAGTAGACATATCATCACATCACACAACAACACACAGATAAAAGTCCAAACATTGTGCCTATAATCGTCGGTAGGACGCCTGTCGTAGGCACACACACACACACACACACACACACATTTCAAACACTTCAAACACACTAATTTCAAACACCTCAAGATTGCCGTGTGTCCCTTTAATACTTTTGTTTCTACTTTCGGTTTGCTCGGCAATACTCGGGTATATTCGGATAACGTTTAGTTCTGATTGGTTAGTTGAAGATTCCCGCGAATTGGGGTTTTCTGGGAGAATTGTAGAAGGTTAACATTTTGGAATGTGGTAATATCTGAAAGTTTGAGGGCAAAGCTACTGATTTGAAGAAGGGTTATACTATTTGCTTAGTTTATGGGTTCGTATTTTTGCATTGGTAGACAAATTACTGCGCTGTAATTTATATTTCGAGTGTATTCGATTCGTTCCCAGTTTGTTCGTACCGGTCTGTGGTTTGTTTCGGATTCGAGTTGCTTCGCAGGACGGTGACGGGTCGTTTCGCACATCGGTTGTTTCGCGGATAGTCGTTTCGCCCATCATATAGATAGTCGTTTCGCCCAGAGAGAAAATATAGATTACATGTTAAAGGGACACATCTTGAAGATTTTATCAAGCATTCAACTTAGCATGTCAACGTATTAATCTAGGATCATTTTTACTTTAAATGTGCTTGCACATTAAATAACAAGGTATTGTTTTTACTTTTAATATTTAAGATTGAACAAATGCAAGTTGTATAGAACAACTAACGGGACACGCGCATTTTTAATAAAACGATTTTGCTGCGTGTTTCTTTGAAAAATGTTTACTCATTTATTTTCTAAATATTTTGCACATATATTTTCTGATAAATACTGTTTGTCGTTCATTTCTCTCATTTGTCCTGTATGTAATATCTCTCATCTGTCCTGTATGTAATGTCTCTCATCTATCCTGTATGTAATAGCTCTCATATATCCTGTATGTAATATCTCTCATCTGTCCTGTATGTAATATCTCTCATCTGTCCCGTATGTAATATCTCTCATCTGTCCCGTATGTAATATCTCTCATCTGTCCCGTATGTAATATCTCTCATCTGTCCCGTATGTTATATCTCTCATCTGTCCCGTATGTAATATCTCTCATCTTCCCGTATGTAATATCTCTCATCTGTCCTGTATGTAATATCTCTCATCTGTCCCGTATGAAATATCTCTCATCTGTCCCGTATGTAATATCTCTCATCTGTCCCGTATGTAATATCTCTCATCTGTCCCGTATGTAATATCTCTCATCTGTCCCGTATGTAATATCTCTCATCTATCCTGTATATTGAATGAAAATAAAAAAGAATATATAAAAAAAGTGTCCAAAGATGTGCACAAACGCACCACGAAAATACACAACAAAATATATATATAAAAAAAGATGTGTCAAAAGATGTGCACAATTGCACCAAAACAAAAATGAAAAGAAAGAAACACGCACAAAAAGAGAAAAAAAATGTATATTTTGAAATGTTGAAATGTACTGTAAACATTACGCAAGAATTTGAAAACGTCAGCAATGAAATAGATGAAATCCTAGTTACACCTCCTCGTTGGAACTAACCGGAAACAACCTATTTTTATTCATTCAGTTATGAATAAAATACGTTGGCCGACGTAACAATTAAAACATATATAATATGCGCTAATAAAAACACACGCAAAAAAGACAACAATACAATATATTATACAATCCTACAATGTAATCAATCAATCAGTTTTATTCAGGCTAAAATATATATATATATTTTAAGCCTGAATATATATATATTCAGGGGCGTACCCATGGATTTTTTATTGGTACGGCCAAATATATGATGAACGGCGTAAGCCACGAGTGGCTATTTTTTTGCAACATCCCAAATCATGCTTTCTTGTGTATATTTCAGGCCATTGGAGACTGAGTTTCAAAAAAATTATTCACTTGACTGTCTCTGTCTGTCCGTCCGTCCGTCTATCCGGATATCTTGTTTTTAATTGGTTTTGTTTTGGTTGAAAGGTGTTTTACGTAAATATTAGCACATGTTAGGCCATATAAGATGGTAGATGTTTTTGTGGTAGAGGCATATCACCGTATTGTTTACTAGGTAGAACCAGTACTGTATACCTCCCGCCATCTGAAGAAAAAATCCAAAAGTTGTCGTATCGCAGTAATACAGCATGGTTTTCGTATCGAGTCTATCTGTCATTGGTCATATTCGTTTGCTAAACAATTACCAGCATGCTCGCAGGGGAACAAAACTTGTTCCAAACGTACACGTTTGGCAATCTCAAAAGTTATTTCGGTAAAAATCCATGGTAAAGTGTAATACACATGTTTTGTCAAAGATGATTATTTTGATTTTAAGCAGTGTTGTTAAATTGTCTTTCTTTATGGAAAGCCGTTTGGGACCCCCGCTAAAAACCAAACGGCTTTCCATACTTTCTTATATTTGAAAATGTTTTTAAACAATATGTTTATGTAAGTACATGCAAATAATTAAATACCAAACTGGCATATGCATAATACCTCGGTCAAGAATCTGTCGGCTCATTTACTAACACACACACTTTTCACAAATCCTCAAATTATTTGCTATTGTACTGTGTTCTTCTGTCTCATTGCTATATTGAAGGGAATATATATCTTAGTTGCGTGTTTATTGTTGAACATGTAGCGTAATACAGTAACATGCAGGTGGGAAGATAGATGTAGGCAGTGAAGTAATAAGTGAAGTCTTATTACTTCACTGATGTAGGGGAATTTCCCAAATATTTCAGATGGTTTAGTATTTCATAAGGCGTCCTATCATTGTGTCAGATAATATCTGTCACGCAACTCTATATTATTAAGTTAAGATTTGATTACATCATACTTGCAATCCGATGTTTGCAGTTATTATCCCCAAATATGTTCTGAATGTTTAAGGTTATTGCAGTCATCATTCAATCTTACGAGCACACATTTTTGTTCCGATAATGTCTGTATTACTGAAACAAAACACCACACGTCAAGATGATATCTGAAAGTTAATGGATAAAGCATCAAACGTATTTAATTCTTAAATTGTTTTTATCATGCATGTTAATGTCAGTTTTTTTGTAAATGTTCAGCTGCATATTCGTTGTTTAATAATGTATACATTGGTAACATGTTTTAAGCAATAAAACCCAATCACATTTGCGGACATTCTTCATGTACTTCACCGACATATATACAACTTACATATTTTTGAATCCCAGCTCTATAGACACACTATAAATGGTTTTAACCAGCCATACCAAACAACGAAATTGGACCGCCGAATTAATAGTTACCAAGTCATACTTCATTTACGCATATTCAATAACACAATTATTGTAAGAACCCGTGAATAAACCTATACCTTTAATTGGTACATATACATTATTATATGACCTGAATACCTGGATAGAGTTTTGATAAACGGTTGTGCAGTGTAATTTTGCTATTATTTGGCGGTTAGTTTCTTAAACATATAAATATGCGAAAATATGTCTTCACGAGGGACACTTAGCTTGGTACCTCGCTGATCTCGACATTATTTTGGGATTTGCAACACCATTTCGCTATGTTACCAAACTATTTATCATAATGTTGTAAAACTTGAAGTTGTTTGAAGATACGTGGGGCTTCATTTCGAGAAGCTTATTTCGGACTAGTATCAGCGGAGTTGTAGCCCTTGATTTAGTTAAAAATGCTATGTTTTGCATCGTTAAGACGATAGGGGCTTCATTGTTCATCCGATCTTTACCAATCTTTATCAGATTGTTAATGTCGTTGAAAGCTCGAACAAGTTTGAAAAACAGCCATATCGGACATGTAACAGCAGAGTTATAGCCATTGGTTTAGTTAAAAATGCTATATTTTACCTCGTTAAGACAATAGGGGCTTCATTCGATCTTTACCAAACTTTATCAGATTGTTAATGTCATTGAAAGCTCGAACAAGTTTGAAAACCATTCATATCGAACCAGTAACAGTGGAGTTATGGCCCTTGATTCAGTTAAAAATGCTATATTTCGCCTCGTTAAGACAATAGGGCCTTCATTTTTGATCCTATCTTTACCAAACTTTACCACGTTGTTAATCACCAAAAATCACGAATGAGGCGCGTATAAGTCGTGTAAAATTCCAAAAAATAAACTTCAATGTATACTGACAAGCTACTTATGTTTTAAAAGTTCAGAATTTCGAGATTAAAATTGCAAAAAATCCACCATGAAAATTTTCTATGATGAAAGTTATGATGCATTATACATTATCACCGTTTTATCATACAGAATATTAAAATACATACGTGACTACTATAATGTATTAAATAAACATACTTTTCTTTGAAAGCGTTATGCAAATCAATGTATCAAACTATTTTAGTTAGATTGTTTAAACTGTGTCAGCATCGAAACAACATACGGATAAGACAATATTGTTATTTTTCCCTGGCAGCGATAATGAAACAAACACGATAACTTGAAACCAAATTTTATTTGAACATTAAAAATTAACACACAAGAATAGTTGTCTTTTTTTTCATGTGATTTTAACGCACTAATAACAACAATTGTATTCTTCAAGGAAAGGTTATGTTAACGACTTGTAGTTATTATATCATTTGTTCATTGAACATACTATAAATCAGGTAACTATGCAAAAGGTAACGTATGTATCGCTGACGTTCAAAAATGAATTTGGAGATATGTACTTGATGGTATCACTTCGTGTAAAGTCAGTAAACCTTCAATATGGTTTATTTAAACTACTTTTAATGTTAATATGTAAACAATACATTTTCATGAGAAAACAATCGTATTAAACTGTACTTCAATTTATAAGTGTCCTAAATTGTCTACGAAATTATATCGATTAATCCAAATGCTTACAACTAGCTTAGAACAGACGTTTGAAGAGGCTTAAACACTAACGTGGTAATAATGCATCTCTTGTAAATTGCAGACACAGAAACTAAACAAAGTGAATGATACTTACAGTTACCTGACACGGCATTCGCTTAGTGTAACGTATGTATCACATTTTATTCTGCCTTACATATAGGTTATTATGAACTTGGTAAACCATCATGAACAGTAGGCAGATACATTTATACATTCACAGCGTTTTTTATCAGTAAAAGCAAAACTTAAAAGAAACAAACAACATTTGCAACACGCAATAAAAACTGATTCCTCTGCTTGATGGTAACGTACTTATCACCAACAGTTAATCATCAGGCTTACATCCTATGAGAATGAAACAATTCATTGATTGTTTCTTTCTCGTCAGGATTTAACTTAAAAATCCTCTTTGACTTCCCAGACGGCTGTAGTGTTTTTACAACACACAGGATGTCATCAGAAACGCGCCACACACAGTCTTTCACTTGAGGCCACTTGAACATTTCTTTTGCCTTTTCCATGAAGTTGATTTGAAAGTCTCCATCCTCTTCATCTTTTTCTTTGACTCTACCTATATACCACGCTTTTTCATAGACCGCTGCGACAAGAGTGCCAACTTCTGTATTATTACGCATTGAATATGTTTTACTATTTACTGAGCCAGATGCGTTTTCATTCATGTCTCCAAGTATTTCAGTGGTGCTACCATTTTGATTCTGTCCACTTGGTTGTTCTGTTCTAGTACTGGACGTCGAATCGTTGGTTTTCATTTCTATAACACACTTGAACTCTTCCCTTTTCCAGGAGTCACAGTACGATCCAGATATACATACTTGGCAGTAGAATGATGTTTCTCTTGTCATGAGCACCTCATCATTGTCACTAATGCCTACTGCATGTAATTTCATCGTACCCTTTAGTGGTTTGGTTTTGATCAAGTTCATCTCGTTTTGCTTTCGGTTGGTTTCGTCAGTGCTGACATATAGAAATTTCGCTGACATGCTGGATGTTGTTCCCCATCTATAAAAATCTTCGGCATTCTGTATCTGAACATGACCTTGTCTTATAGCCATGTCTGCCATTCTCTTTGTCGTTCCACCGAGGCCGTCGCATGGCCCCTTACCGTGACCCACCTCAAAATAATTCCACCGCGCTCTTAAATTGTAAAGTATTTGATGTCTAGCCAGCGTGTGGAAAACATATCTGTTTCTGTACTGTGACGACGGTGAGTCTGTCCAGTAGTGTATGAAGCGTAAATTGGGTTTTAATACTTTAAGTTCAGGTATTATGTGGTCCAGAAATGCACACACAGCGCTGGAACTATGTGACATCTCGTCACTAATGACAACATAACTTTTATGTTTCAGCTCTCCATTCTCTCTGTAGTATGCTAGCGCAGGGTGAATGGTCACCATAGTTTGGTTCCAGTACGCGGTTTGCACTTCATTTAAAGACCTGCAACTATATAATCCATTTGCACCATGATTTCATTTTCTGGGAGATTTTCCTTTAGCAATCTAACTTGCTGGTACTGTTGCCGTACTCGTTGAACATGCTGTTCAAACAGGTCAATCTGTTTTGTCAGATCTTGCCTGAATTGTTGAATCTCTTCTTCTTTTTCAACGATTTTCATCTTTTTTTTCCCATTGCCAATATCTACCTTTTGCCATACACGGTATACAATTTTCTCGGGCAGACCATGCAATAGCTGATCCATATCATCTTTGTGTACAATTAGGTTTTCTGGGTTTTCACTAATACGTATTCCTGCTTTCCTCATTGACTGCACTTTCAAGGCCATGTTCTGGTGGTGTATACATTGACATGTATTCCTTGATCTTTTTACAATTTCTTCACTTCAAAAGGTAGAAAGAAATATATAGTCCAATTCTATATTCTATACTTTTATTTCTACATGCTACCAACTATAATGGTGAATTAATATTTACAACAGTTTACTAAAAATGATAGTCTCTCTCTCACATAACTACTGATCTCTTGTAAAGCCAGGAAAAACCACGGAAACAGCCACGAACAATGAAAACCCTCCCTTTTTATAAGGTCCCTTCCAAATAAGGGGTTAGCATGGTCGTAAATATTAGCATGCTAACTCATCAATCTTATAGCATCTACAAATAAGGAATGCTAACACATAAATCATGTAGCATTAGCATTAGCCTGGTTCATAGAGCATCTCCCAAATAAGGGATGCTAACCCATAAATTATGATCATTAGCATTAGCCTGCGTTAGCCCTGTAGAGAGATACACATCTAGATTTATGGTGCTAACCGAAGACAGACATAATGTCCTCAGTAACCAGGGTTGAATACTGGTACCTGTACAAAATTACAACAATATGAATGAAGCCAATAGGACGTTTGTAGGTCTCAAACGTGCAAATGTTGACAGTGACATTTTATTCTCTGGATATTCAGCATTATATTTGTCCTGCAAATTCTTTAAATAGTCAGTCAATACCTTAGTCTGTTGTTTCTCTACCTGCTTTTCAACTTTCTTTGCATCTGATTTTCCCGGCTGGGTACGGCTGTTATCTTCCCTGTTCAAAAAGTCAACCACTGACCTTTCTGCAACTTTTGATAGCGACTGGCGTTGTTCCTTTCTACTTACTATGTTTTTATCATATGTACGTGCCAATGAACGCCTGCTTAATTGTGTGCCATCACTTATGCTTTTCAAGCATCTGTACTTTCTTGCGACTTTTCCCGATATTATTCTATGAATGCTGTTTACTTTCTTCTGCCCCGATGCTTTCTTTGCCTCGTGAATTTCTTTCATTAAAACGTTACACGTTAGCAGTTGTCTTCTAACAAGTCGCTGCCTATTCGGTGTTAGCCTGAGTGACTCCAAGTCTGCTAATGTTTTCTTGTTAGGTGTCAAGTGGCCTGTGTCTGACTGAGTTAGTCTGGTTTTCTTAGATATTCGTTCGATTTTCTTATTATTTGCTCTTATCTTACGCTTTAACTTGTCCACCTCAGTTTTCAATGTACCTACTGTTCTGTGTGCTCTACTTAATGCGCGTGCGTTAATTTTCTTCACACCTTTTCCAACATTGGGCAATTTCACGATTAGTTTTCCAAAACTTGAAACACTTGGTCCGGGTTCAATACTCTGCTCTCTATCCTGGTCACTTTCGGTATTTAATGTTTCATAACCACTTGTCTCTTCCGTGTCATTGTTATTTTCTTGTTGCTGTCGTTTTCTCAACCTACTGAGTCTGTTTCTCAATTTAGCTTTGCTATTTCGAGCTGTACGTTTCTTGCTGATAAGCTCATCTGCAGGTACGTAATATTGGCGTTGCCTTGCCCTTTCTTTATCTAGGAACGCTGCGCCTTTTGCCTTTTGCCTTTCCCTATACGCCTTCTGAATTTCACTGCGTGATTTCGGCATTCTGAAGTGAGAGCAACATATAACGTAGGTATCGATACATACGTTACTACACAGTCTATAATCTTGATTTATAAAACCAATGGTGTTTATTATGTAATCCGGTAAATAGTAAACATTCAATGTCAGATATACTAAAATCAATTATGTGAGACTGAATTAAAGGACTAAGCATTATGAAAATAAGTGACAACTCAATCTGAACTTCAAATACCAAGAAATATCAACTGTGAATATAAAGAAAACTCTTAACTCCAAATTAAACCTAAAATGAAGATATCTTTCTGTTCTATTTACCATATGAACATACCGGTACCAAACATGCTATTCCAATAGTATTATTACCATATTTCAAGTTCCACTATCAAAACGTGCTTTTAATTTAAAGCGATACATACGTTACCTGTGGATACGTTACCTGTGGTAACGTATGCATCACTGTTATTTGTCAGTCATATCTACACTCATGTATACAATGCAGTATATCATGTGAATTTATTTAAAACTATGAAGCACATTTTATATTTAAATAATAATAACACAACACAATTTACATTCATGAGACATTTACATACCTTAGATGAAGCGTACACTTTTTCAAAGTTTGGTTCGTTTAAAATGTCTGCATCAAGTTGAATCGTTCATCAAAATTTAAACATGGCGGTATAAACAACTTTCTAACATGTAAAGGCCGCGTCATTGATGACGTATGCTGACGTAGTAGTTAGTTTCGAATAATACAGTATCGTATCTATCGATCACGTATGTATCATTTCCTTCTTTGATAATCGTAAACAGTTTGATTTGGTAGTTATTTCTTAGCTACGCAGTAATCATCTATCACATATGACAATACACTTTGTCTTAAACGGCCTCTCAGAAATCTTGAATTAAATTATAATATTTAAACTATAGGTTAACGTATGTATCGCGCTTTTGTATACGCTACAGCGTTAGGTCTTTACAGTCGATATTTTGTAAAAAGTGCCACAAATATCGCAACCTGAACTATTTTTGCGGCCAGCTTAATGATTTCTTATTATAAGAACCAACGTTTGTTTAAGTTTGCTAAGCAACATACTGCAATAGCATGACACTTTTCCGTAGCATAGCGTATGTATCATGACTGTAGCGACATCATCTTAAATGACGACTAATGCCACCGGTGATTGAATAGTTTTGCAACCATATCAATTACAAAAGAACTTATGTTATTTATGAAAAATATGTGATTATGTTGCCTGTTGATGAATATTAAATACAGAAACGTTTGTTTAGCACCAAAAACTGAAATGGCGACAGTAACGTATGTTTCGTTTACGGCAGTTTGAACCATTGTAATACAATAACAGACAATCGTATCGGATAACGGGTTTGTATGGAAGTCAAGTCAACTTGTTGCTATATGATAAGAAGGCAAATTTCTTCTTATAGGGTGATGAATAAGATATTGTTTGCAGTGACATGTATATGTGCCTCATTAGTGATTTTTGGTGTAATATCAATGAAAGCTCGGACAAGTTCGAAAACCAGCCATATCGGACAAGTAACAGCGGAGTTATGGTCCTTGATTTAGTTAAAAATTCTATATTTTGCCTCGTTAAGACGATAGGGGCTCCATTGTTCATCCGATCTTTACCAAACTTTATCAGATTGTTAATGTCGTCGAAAGCTCGAACAAGTTCGAAAACCAGCCATATCGGACCAGTAACAGCTGAGTTACGTCCCTTGATTTAGTTAAAAATGCTATATTTTGCCTCGTTAAGACGATAGGGGCTTCATTGTTCATCCGATCTTTACCAAACTTTGTCAGATTGTTAATATCAATGAAAGCTGGGAAAGTTCGAAAAACATTCATATCGGATCATATCGGACCAGTAACAGCGGAGTTATGGCCCTCGATTTAGTTAAAAATGCTATATTTCGCCTCGTTAAGACGATAGGGCCTTTATTTTTTATCCTATCTCTACCAAACTTTACCACGTTGTAATATCAATGAAAGCTCG
The DNA here is from genome assembly GCA_037043455.1 of Cyrtodaria siliqua. Classification (NCBI taxonomy): domain Eukaryota; kingdom Metazoa; phylum Mollusca; class Bivalvia; order Adapedonta; family Hiatellidae; genus Cyrtodaria; species Cyrtodaria siliqua. The sequence goes on from JAWPHD010006054.1 coordinate 111,830, forward strand.
GACAAGTTCGAAAACCAGCCATATCGGACCAGTAACAGCAGAATTATGGCCCTTGATTTATTCAAAATGCTATATTTTGCCTCGTTAATACTATAAGGCCTTCATTTTTCATCTGATCTTTACCGAACTTTACCAGATTCTTTAGTTATGGCCCTTGATTTAGTTAAAAAGCTGTTTTTTGCCCGAAACTTAAAAAAAACGTAAATGGCAGTCGCTCGCTTCATTGATGTTATAAGAGCCATGTTAGCCAGTAGAGCGTCAACAGGCCCTCTTGGGCCTCTTGTTTCTTCAAATTATACTCTGCACCCTGCCCCACCCCATAGAACATAGTGAGGGGTAGGGCGACCCCGGCTTCTAAGCCTATGATATTAAAACATAATTTAAATTAAATGTATGCATGCATAATAATATAATGATCACTACAAATAAGTTTTATAAAGGGCTAGTCAGAGAATCAACGATAAACAACGAGTTTACCCCTACCATAATGTGGAGGTGTTCTATCTTATTGATCTATCTATCTATCTATATATACTGCATCATCCTCTTTCGAAGATTATGTGCAGGTGCGCGTCTGTGCAGTGTGAGTAAGATAAAAGGGGTAAAAAATGCCTTAAAAACAGGTGAAGGTGAAATAAAGATAATAGGGTTAACTGTTAAAAGTCTGAGCAAGACAAAGTGATTTTTAAAAGATAAAAACAGTGTTTCTTGTTTAAGGCATGGAGTGGGAGACGGTGCAAACGGCCAATTTGAATGAATCCAAACTTGGAAGCTTTGCTATGTCTGCTGGCAGTCTGTTCCACTGTACAATGGCGAGCGGGAAAAATGAATACTTATAGTAATCAGCAGAGGTGTGAATCTATCTATAAGCCAGGCGATGGGACTGTCGTAATATTCTCCTGGGTTGCGTGACATATGGTGGCATTTCTGTGGCAACAAGTCCATGTATGATTTTGTAGAGGAGACATAATCGGGAGTCACTACGTCGGTCTTCTAATGATCGCCAACCTAGGTCACTGAGCATGTATGAAACACTGGCGTAATACGAGTAGTTTTTTAGCGTCCAGCGAGCTGCTCTGCGCTGTACCATCTCTAACTTGTTTATATTTGTCTTGGTATATGGACTCCATACAGGGGAGGAGTATTCAAGTAAGGGGCGCACAAGGGTCTTGTATGCTACTTCCCGTATATCTTTATTTTGTGATCTTATGTTTCGCTTTACAAAACCTAGTCCTATTTGCAGTGGATGTTGTTCTTTGGATATGGTCATTCCAGGTGAGGTTGCTGCTGATCACTGATGAAATTGATGTCGTGTGAAAGTTGTGAATACAAATTATAAGTTAAACGGAGCATAAACCCACAAAACCAGTACAAACTCAAGATACTGTACATTTCATGAATAAAGTACTCACTCGTCAGGGAGGGATACATGATTTGAGATAAGGGAGGGAGAGGGGAGGGGTCACAACCTTTAAAAAAACAATAAAAAACAACTGACCCTCCTCTCCTAGCTCCCCTATACATGCACGCACGCACATACGCATGCAGCACGCACACACGCAAAACCGCCTTTTATCATGTCTTTTTTTATGACCTCAGTTTTAGGGGTGCGCAATTTAAAAAAAAAAATTATTTTTGCATATCAGTTTACATAACTTTTCAGATTTTAGGGATTTCATAGAGCAAGTCTACATAGCATTCAGTCAACTTTCATTTGAACCACGTATATTTTAGTGACGGAGAGAAAAAAAGAGAACAATCTTTAAAGAACAGTGATGTATTTTCGACCATTTTAAATATATAGAAATCTACAATAAACGTTGTGTTTCTGTAGTTTTTGATAATACGGGAAAAGCTCGACATGACCTAGTCTCATTTATTGATTTGACGTCTTATTTTTTTTTACGTATTCATAATTGACGTTAATAGTAATGCCGTCTGCGAAATAAACACATAGTCCGAGCCCGAGGCTATAACTTTTTCGTACGGACTATCAGACTTCTACAAATACATAGTCCGATCGGACCATTAGATAAAAAATCTTTAAAACTATTTATCTGACCTGGGAATTCCGTGAATAGCAGTCCAGGTTATCAAACGCTTCAGACTATCATTGAGTAAAAGCTGGTATTTTTCCATCGATAATTATGAGCGTCTGCGCGAACGAGACACAACGTTATAAATAGTAACTTATTTCCTAGAGGGATATGTTGAATTCGGGATATTGAATATCCAATCAGATTGCAAGGAAATCATGTGCACTTTCATAACCGTGATTTTTATATCGCTTGTTTCCGTAAAATGTTTCGGCCTAGTCAACCTAGTAAGCAATAGCGATTCCGTGACTGTTCAGATTTTACGGAAATCAACGGAGATTTTTTTTCAACATGGCATACTTTCTCAAATTATGGAATGAAAATGCTAAGTCTGGAAAAAAGAGTAAAAAGAGCATTGAAGATGTCACCGATTCTAAAGAAAATGTACATGTAGAACTTTTTTTAGAATTTTGTGCAGTTTTGAAACTGTATGCACATATTTTGCTGATGTCAGGTAGATTCTGATTGGATTAAATTACCCAAATCATAACAAATCCCCATAAAACATCAAAATATTATGTTTCCATCATAAAACATGTTGATTTAGGATATTTTGGCTGAAATTTGCATTTTTATGGATACAATTTTACTGAGAGTATATTTGCAAAAAGTAAAATTTCTTTACTGCCATTCTGGGGGTGGCCACCTTCAGTAAACTATATAAACTTAAATTATCACAGTGGGATATATAATTTAATTTCAAAATTGTTTGAAAGTGCAATATATATTAAATGATGTTCATGTGTAAAAAGTGATAAAAACAAGTTCCAACCCTACAGAAGTTTAATTATAAAAGAATGATGCGTGGCATGGTGATTACCATATTCTTAATCGCCCCAAGTGGCAAAATAAAAACAACAGGCCTTCAGAAATTTCTGGGGAGAACCCTGAGTACAAACAAAAAGAGTAAAGTGTTTGCAAAACAGTTGGTTCAGTGGGTGCCCGTGGCTAAGCCACGAACATGATAAAATGTTTTGTAAAACTACTTTCTTTTCCAACTAGTCGGTTCTTTAGTTTCGGACTATGAAATTCCCTTTCGGACTATACCATTTTCTTAAAATGATAGTCCGAAGACTATAATGCTAAAAACATTTTCGTGCAGACTGGTAATGCACCCGGTAGACTGCGCATATCAAATCTCGTAAATCTGCATCTATGCCTTAAGAAACTGGTGTTATGTTTGATCATAATATTTCTATTGGCGGTAAAAATAAATAAAATTAAATGATAGGACAGAGAGAAGCATAGATCGAGTGCAGGCAGAAGAACGGTAAAGTTTTCAAACTGCGTTAGTCTGAACCACTCACTCTCGTAGACGCGTATTTTATGCACTAGACACGAACAAATAATTGCTGACCGTTCAATCTTATTACCAAGCATTGCGCGTAACGTCACATAATTTTTGACGCCGTCGTGACGGTATATCGTGACGTTTGAGGTGTTTCCCATAACAAACTAACGTTGACAAAACTAAATCTCGTTATTTGTGATGTTATTGTACGTGATCCAAGATGGCGGCGCCCAACAAACTCATTTATTTGAAGGAAAAAATCGTTCATGGCTTATAGAAAAAATTGATTTTTTTCTGTATATTGGAATATATATATATACGTAACTATCTATAGTCGGTTCGGCCGTGTCGAGCTTATTAATGTGCGACTATGTTAAGGACTATAAATCTTATGTAGTACTACGCACAAGAACATATTATATGCATTTGAACTATTTGTACTCACAAGTAAACATTATATTCGAGTGTAAACATAAGCAATGTTGTCAATATTAAGGTTATAATATTGTGTCAAGATAGTATTGTGTTAAAGTACCAATATATGATTGCTTGATATTTATACATTGTATTATGTATTGCAGATACCCACATTTTGTTTGGAACTTGGAGAATGTGTGCGTACATATATGTAAATAAAGATGAACCATACGACCGAGTTATTTGTGGTGCAGGCCCAATTTAGGAAGTTACAAACCTAAACTACAGTCAGCTTCACTGGCGCCCAACGTAATAACGGACAGCTATGTTATAAGGATCAGAAGAGCGAGCGCTGACCCCGCTGGGGATAAACATATTACTGAACACGATGTGTGGAGATGAAAATAATGATACCAGGACGCGTGGTGATAAACATTATATCACATACCAGGACGCATGGAGATAAACATTATATCACATACCAGGACGCGTGGAGATAAACATTATATCACATACCAGGACGCGTGGAGATAAACATATCACATGCCAGGACGCGTGGTGATAAACATTATTATATCGATACCAGGACGCTTGGAGATAAACATTATATCACATACCAGGACGCGTGGAGATAAACGATATATCACATACCAGGACGCGTGGTGATAAACATTATTATAATATTGATACCAGGACGCGTGGAGATAAACATTATTATATCGATACCAGGACGCATGAAGATACCGATTATTATCTGGTACCAGGACGCGTGGGGATAAACATTATCATGATGCCAGGACAACGACTTTTAGACTTCATCACGGTAACCGGTGCTGTAGGATCAAGGACATAATTATACAAGTGCTTAGTGACACTTTTATGACAATTTTCAATTTTATTTTATATAGGACATTATTGTGATACTGGGACATTATTGTGACATTTGTGTGATATCAGGACATTTATTGTGCATATTGGATACAGTGTGTGTATTTTATACAGTAAAGTACAGTCCAGTCAGCAGAGGGTGAGTCAAAACATATTTTTATATACTGTCTGAAATTATGGCATATCATTTTTCACATTTTTCACATAGAAAAGTAGCCAAGTATTTTTGCAGGGAGCATATTGTAAAGTATTGTAAGAGAGTGATTCACTTGATAATTAACAGTACTTAAAGGGGTTGATGCACTATTTTCAAACAAGGTTTATTTTAACATAGTATAACAACTTGAAAAAAGCTGAAAGAATTATCAAAATGCCATGGAAAATAAAGGGATATGACCTATTGAAAAGTTGCAAGAAAACATAAATGGAGGCTGCTATCTTGGAACAATGACTTCATCGCGCCTTTTTACCATATATGGCATATTGACCAAATGTATTTTAAAGCAAAGAAAATCACTGCAAATGAAAATAACCATATAATTTATACATTTTACATCTGTATATTTATTTTTAATCAATTTGCAGTGATTTTCTTTGCTATAACAGGTATTTTGTCAATATGTCATATGGTAAAATGGTGCGATGACGTCATCGTTCAAAGATGGCCGCCTCCATTTATGTTTTCTTGCAACTTTTCAATAGGTCATATTTCCTTTATTTTTCATGGCATTTTGATAATTCTTTCAGCTATTTTTAAGTTTTTCAGAGCCCTATTAAATAAATAGTGTTTGAAAGTAGTGCATCAACCCCTTTAACTGAAGTGAAGGGACACTATTATTTGCATGATAGAACACAAAAATTATATCTATCCCACTATTCTATTTGCCTATTACCAATATTTAACACTGAGCAGTCTTGCTGTTGCATTCTGTCCATAGCAGAGTCCCAAGTCTATTGTGTGTTCATATTGTTGACACACTGATTGACCCTGAGGGTATTCCCTTGAAAAACAGGTTGTAGCTTTTCATTGGTTCTTGAAAAGTGACATCACCATGTATTTTCTGGTGTCTCCCATTTTCATTGGGTGTTGAAGTCACATGTCAGCAGGTCATATCAAGTTATTTGCATAAACGTCACAGGTCTCCCATTTTCATTGGCTGTTTTTAAAGTGACAGGTCAAATAATTCAGTCAGGTACATAAATAGTTGCAAGAGCAAAACAGTGACCTAGATCAGTAGAAACATTATTTCTTGCAGGTTGAAGTTGAAAACAGATCTTCAGTTTAATTGATAGTAAATAATAATAAATAGTAACTTTATTTTGTTTCAGAAATAACAGCACAGTGTGTTTATGAATACTGTTTATTAGTTAGATTTGTTTTTGTTGATAAAAATAATTCAGACTTTATTTTAGGTGAGTGTTTTCAGGTATTTGTTATTTATGTAATTTATTTTAGTGTAATAGCCAACTTTAAATATTTTCAGGTGAAATATATTTACATATTATTTAGTTGATAAACCATAACCTTAAGCTGGTATTACTGATTAATGTAAATATACTTAGTGCAATAACGCATTTTAGAACAGAACACTTAGTCAGTTAGGCCAAACAAAATAATATGTGTGGTTCAGGTAACCCGACCGACCCTATTTATTTACCGCCGAATCGCCGACCCTATTTATTTTTTTTCGGAATGAGAACGAATTTTCGTGGGTACGTTCGGTAAAGAGTACGAAACACCGCGAAGTACGAAACGCTGCGAGTACGAAACAACGCATAATACAACATGGCGGCGACCGTGTTCGCGTTTACTTTCGAAAGATGTATTCACGGCCCGGAAAAAAAAAAGATGAAGCCAGTCGTAAACCAAGCTACATTGATCAATATATTTCAAGAAAATCACCACGATTCTGGCTTAAAAACCAGTTCATTTCAGTGTTTCGCCTAATATGAATAAGGCACTGCCTCATGGCGAGCGTCGGTTTAAGTTAATAAATTGGTTACATTGTGTAATATTACCGTATTTGTCGGCGTATAGCGCGCATGCGCATATAATGCGCACCCCGACTTTGGGCCTGAAATCCTTGGAAAAAAACTTTTTTTTATGTATTGTAGTGTAAACCGCGCATTAAAAACCTGTGTTTTCAATTTCAGGACAGCAGAGCGCCATTTTGAAGCATTGACCAAAGAGGAAATGTAAAACGAATTTTGATTTGCTAAAACGAAGCTGCATGTTAGACTGTGTTTTTTTACTCAAGTGTAAATAAACTTGTACTGTTGAGTGTACTTTTGTTGTTTACTCAAGTTTCAATAAAATAAAAAACCCACGCCCGTGTTCAACTTTTATTACGATCATATTATATTTAATATTTTGGATTGACAATTAAAACAGATTATTCTTTCGAATAAATATGTGCTGGCCCTAAAAAGGACCGTTTTGTTCTGCTAACCCTTAAAGTTTTATATATGTTTGCTTAGTAAGAAGAAGCATGAAACATAAAGCCTAAACCGGAAACGAAATGAAACGTATGTAGTACGTTTCTATATAAACTCAGTGAATAATTTCGCAAATCCTCTATCACTAACAATGTTCTAAGTAAAATTCAAGAAGTTTCAATGTAAATGTTGCTCTCAGAAATTTATATGTGCATTAGATAACTAAACTAATGCGTAACTTTTCTTTTATTAGATATAAGAATATTTTATTAGACAAATCTTATCAAAAACGAAAATAATTGTGTAGTAGGGATATTCCCGAAACTGTACACTCGCCTCTGGATAAAAATAGATTCTAAAAATAGACTTTTGTGATTTGGACAAAAAAACAACTTCAAGCAGTCTAAGCTGTTTGCACCCTGATAATAATCGGAGAGCAAACGTATAGAGTATAAGACTGCTATAAACCTAAACCCCAAACACTAAACCCTACTCTTAGATATTTAAAGTTCCCTAGTTAAAAATAGAAGTAAAAATTGCATTCACACCAGTAGACCGGTACTCAGTAGACAAAAGACGTCTATTCCGGTCGAGTGTCACATGTTTGTTTAATAATTAGTTATCATTGTTTGCGGTCAGTTAACAAAAACCAAACACTTCACACTTAACACGTTTTACCAATCAAATGAACCCTTGAACCCATTTAGGAATAATCATGATTCTACGTTGTCGAAATTCAGAAATCAACTTTAACAAATAAGTAAGTGGGGTCGTTGTTTATTAGAAATAATTATTATACATACAATTCTATTGTATTCTATTAATAAAATATGCACTAACTCAGTCTGCGCGTTCGGAAAATCCCAGCCTCGTTTTCATTTCAAAATGCCGATTGATGTAAACAATTGTATTTTTCAACATTTCAATGGTATTTTCTCAACAATAATCAACATAAAACATGGTAAAGTTTGATTTGATTATTTTTATTGATAATAAGCATATAGCATACAACGCATTTTATTGAAACAATAGAAACAAGCCAACTTTTGTTCGATTCAATCTGTAGTAAACGGCCGGTCTTGCGACTTTTTTAAAACCACAAAACTTCTCGTCTTGGCTGAAAAAAAAGAAGTAAATCATTACTTGTTGCTTAAACCGCGCACCCCAACTTCAGCCACAGAATCTGGGGTAAAAAAGTGCGCGCTATACCCCGACAAATACGGTACTCATACTGTAATACCTTATAACATAGGGTTTTTCTAAACCCAACTCAATTGCTCCGTTCTAAGGGGCACACAAAAAACGCAACCCACTACTATTCACATACAAACTTTGCGATCATCACATAAAAAAAAACTAATTCAACAAATTATTTAAGCATAACTATTCGAAATCAAAATGGGGATATACACATTATACTATATTACTTCCAAATCAAACCGCTGTGGTCTAGTGGTAGAGCGTTGGATCCATGATCCAAAAGTCGTGAGTTCGATTCCCGCCATTGTGTTGTGTCCCTGAGCAAGACACTTTATCTGCATTGCTTAGTACTGGTTCTACCCAGTAAGACATCGAGAGTGATTCAAATAAGTTCATAGAGCTTTCGTTACAATCGATGTAAAATACATAAGTTTAAACTAAATCAAACCAAGCACTGCAGTGTGATTCCATTGTAATGTTGGCAGGGCTTTTACCCCCTAAAAATTGTGAAGACTCCCGACCATACTGAGTAGCCTGGTCATTTTGGTGGAGAAAAAAAAAGCGCGAAAACTGCCTAATTTGTGAAAAAAGTATTGAATACATGCATTGTTTTTGTGGGAGCAGGATAATATGAAACATTTTAGATAAACTTTCTTCTGTGAACATATCCAGAACAAAACAATATTGAACAAGTTAAGTGGTGGAAATGTTTTCCAAAATAAATAAAATAATAATAATAAATAAAAGAAATAAATTAATAATAATAATTGTGAAGCAAATCGGCCACAGTTGTGAAAAAAAATGACTTAAATAGTGAGTAAGTGTCAGGTGAACTTGAATAAGCATGATCAGTATAATTATGTATGCATCCTTTTTTTTTATGAGACTTCTCAGGATGATCCAATCTATTCCTATTTGCTAAATGTAAATGCCTTCACTTAGCAGCAGTGATCAGGTAGGAAGGAATAGGAATGAATTGTTTCATGTGATACTGAATGTTGCATTGTAAACCTTCTCGCCTCTCGCCGCTGCAGGTTCGAATCCCACTGGGAGCTCGAATTGTGAGGATGTGTCGATCCTTACGGATGGCGGGAGGTGTATAGTACTGGTTCTATAGTACTGGTTCTACCCAGGACAAGTGGGGGGTCTGCCTCCACCACCCATAAATCCACCGTCATATATATCCTTACATGTGTTGAAAATGACGTTAAACACCATACAAACACACAAACAAATAATTGCTGATGTGTCATTTGAAATAATCAGTTCATTCCAAGTCACCACTCTCTACATCCCCTCTTGAAATTAAAATTGCGTCGAACGTCACTGACTGACGTAATCAGCATTGAAAATTGTCATAATGGTGACGTACTATTATGTCTACAGTACAGTAGGTGCTTCACTTTGTCTACAAAGAACAAAAAAGGTTTACGTTTGTGCTTTCAAGTAAAAGAAAGGGTATTTCACTTACCGCCTTTGGTTTCGCAAAAACAATTTAAGGATAAAAAGATAGGCGAATAATTATTATTTCATATAACTATTGTTACAGGTGAATTTTATTATTAATAAGTGTTATTGAGACTTAAATGGCGCAGTGGGTCGTTAAATACAATTTGAACAAAAAGCAATGACACAGTTCACACAATCTCAGACATTTATTACTATTAGGTAGGATGGTCAGCTCTTAGCCAGCTTTCTTAGTCCTTTTGTCATATTGTATTTTAAATGAAATTTGACTGCTTTCAAGTGAAAATCACCGCATGTAGATCAATATAAAAAAAAATAGATCTAGTAAAACTAACTTGCATATTGACGCAGTCACTTTTATTTAAACATAATCAAGCATTAAATCGTTGATTTTTTTGTTGCTGAACAGACGCAAGCGTCGTTTTAAGTTAATAGACTAGAGCGATTAAATAATGTGTGCAATACTCATACTGTTATGCTTTACAGACAGTGTACATCAGTGGAGTTTTCTAAACTCAATGCAAAATCAAAACATCTGCTCGAGTGCTTCTATATCAAATTTGATTCATATTTTGGATTGTTTCTAAATGAATCATTTAAACTTATACTTTTACTGCAATCAAAGACTGGTTATAGTATTGCCCTTCACAAAGGTAGTACCTATCACTGTGAGTGTAATGGCAGTGATGGTCCTTGATTGGAAAATAAAAGTTATTCTATTCTATTCTATTTTAAGCCAGAGAACCAGGCTAAATTATATTATATCTTTATTTTTTTAAATAATAAATATTGACGCATTCACTTTTATTTAAACGTAATCAAGCATTAAATCGTGGATTTTGTTGTTTTTGAACAAATTAGATTGTAAAAAATAAATAAAATAAATGTGTTGAATTGAATGGACTGAGACAGCGAAAACACTGAATAAAATAGAAAAAAAGAGAAGAGAATCGAAAACAAACTTAATTTACATGTATGTTATATTCAATGCACAAGACATCGCTTCGCTCGGTGAAATTAGCTGTATAACGTCGCTTCGCTCGATGTAATCTCGATGTAATTAGCTTTATTTTCCTTCGAATGCTCGGGCGTTCATGTGAGGTTATAACGACGTGCTAGAAATACCATTCACCTGCACGGTGCACCGTTTTACTTGCACGATGCAACTTTACGGGCTGGTAACTCTAGCGGTTTGACGAAGATTTTTATTGCCTTAGTATGGCAATTTCAGAAAATCAACAACGCGTTAACCGTAAGGCGAGCTTACGCTCGCGATAAGAATATGGGAGATGGAAGTCCCTTCGAAGTTCGAGGTATTTTTTAAACATGTGACACGATCATGAACATATTTAAATAAAAGTGAAGCCGTTTTCTTTCAACTATGTACGTTAATATGAAATAGGCACTACCTATGTAACGGGCAAAGCAATTTGATCGCATGTACACTTTTTAGCCATCTCTATTTAATTTTAAGGGTCAGAACTAACTATAAATTTGATCAGATCTTAAAGTCAGGAAATAGTTATAGATAGATCTTTGCACAAGTATGTAAATAAATATATTTGTAAGGCCTAATAAAATAATACCCTTGTTTACTGCAACAATAAGTAATGGGTAGGAAGGTCAGCTTTTTGTTTTATTTTGTATCTTAAATGACTTTAAACTTGAGAACAATAAGATACGGATAGATTTGAGTGCAGACTTTATTTGATCTTTTCCTTTACACAGAAAATATGCGCAAGCATTTCTGGTGCAGTTTTGTGTGAGTCGGTGTATTTCAATTTTCGGGGGGCTAACAAACTGAACAGTTTTCGGAAAAAATAGATTTGTTTTATTCTCATAAAAGATGTCGGCAGCATTTTAAAGGAGATGGTCCGGTCACGGTGAACACATGTTTATTTGTAATCCGAGCCTTCTCTGACCGAACCACTGTAGATAATCTCAAAGAATCTAGCAACATGTTTATTATTTATTCTAGCATGTCCAACGGAATGTAAGTGTATACATAAAATTGAAATATATCAATGTTCTGTTTGTTGGCATAAATACCCATCAAAATACATAATATGTTTTTTCTATGTTTAATGAATGAGACTCATAGGTAGTGGTAAGTAGGTAGTCATGGCCGTTTAACCCTTTTTCGCATCGGTCCGTATAAGGCCACTTCCCCACCCAAATTACTTTGAAAATCATGCAGTTAACTGTGAAAATGTCATTTCCCAGTCGTGGATCTTTCCCACATTCTAGGCCAAAATGCCCCTTTCCAGACCTCAGGGCTCTTTTAACCTATTTAACAGGGGCCGAAATTCGGCCTCTTCCCAATTGCAAAAACCTCTATTTTCCCTTGGGGTAAAAAATTCCCATTTAAAAAAAAACAACGTATGTATATATATTTATTTTTTTGGTAATTAAGTGACATACTTTACATAGTTTGTATGTTAAAATAACTCAGTTGTAAAACCTAATCAATATTTTACCTAAAACTACATTTTAATGAAGTTTCCCCTTAAAAAAACTTTTCCCAAAACAACGAAAATCACGCTATTTTTTTCCCAATTTGGACAGTCTCGCGCTTATTTTCCCCAAATTCAGCAGGCCTAGGCCTTTTCCAAATTTCCTTGAAAAAAATACCTGTATCTAGTAAAAGGCTCTGGTGGTGTTGAGGATGGGGAGGCAAGTTTATTTTCATATCTTAAACTGTTATTAGTGATTTTTTTTGTTATCTGTTTAGAGTTATTGAGAATATTTAATTGATCTTTGTTACCTGTTATCAAATTCTTACTCCAGTCCCCATCCATTCCATACAAAATTAAATTAATCATTCATTGTATCAAAGTACTTTGACCGTTATCTAGGCAGTGCCTGTTTCATATTAAAACATTGTTAATTTTTTAACTTTCGATTAAGGTAAACATATGTATATTTGTCTAGCCTTTTCCTTATTTTATGTAGGATCTCTTTACTGGAAACACATATTTACTAAAATAAACTCTTCTTAATCACAATTACTGGTATCATATTTTGTTATAAGGGGTCGAAATTCGACTCATTCCGTCTCAAAAATGTATTTTATTGCAGTAAACCTCACCTACTTGGAACCCATTTAAAATTCGATGGAGAACCCGGAAATCTCGCCGTGTTTTGAACCTGTCCTTTTTAACCAGTAAAGAGATTAGTCTCCCTTTATTATAAGTACAAATTTGTTTTTTCTCGAGGTTTTGCGAATGTGAATTTTAGAAACGCTGACAAGAAATATGCAACAGAGCTGCGTTAATTTGTTTGTTTATTAAACGAAAACATTACACAGCAAGGTCACTTAATTCGTATTTTCCGTAAAAATAGCGGAGAATAAGGCCAGTGACCTGTAATAGTCGCACGTCGTAGAGAACGCTAACGCGCTGTGGAAACTTTCATTACGACGTGTGTATCTTACGACCTATACCGATTACGACGTGCGAAACGTACGATCTACACCGATCACAGACACTTCAAAATTGAAGCGCTTCAGAGTCCTAGAAATACTGAAAAACATATAGAAAACTCCTAGGTACTTCATAAAAATGTAAGCATTCTTCAAAATTAATTATTTCTGTTAACAATGGTACGCCGGTAAGTTACTTTTGGCTTTCAACTGTTAATCACGTCTGCGTGACTTCACCGTGAGACAGGAAGCTGGTCAAAAATGCGACCGGAAGTTTCAAAATGGCGCCGTCCGCGTCGTCTGCCATCTTGGAGACAAAATTCAAGTTTGATGCACTACGAAAATGAAAATTAGTAGCGTTAGTGAGTATTTAACATATTCATTCCCATGCATACATGTACATACGTGTAACCTATAGTCGGGCAAAGCCCGACCTGCCAAAGGCAGGTCGAGCTTTGCCCGTATTAAGGGTGAAATATTATAATAAATTTTAATAGTTTAAATATCAATGTTCTCCAGAAGTGGATGGGACACCGTTCACTTATATACCGAGTGCAGACTTTGCATCTTTGCAACCCTCTTGTCAATTTCTTTTTAATATATTTCACTTTCAAAAAGGACTTAAAAACAGATATGTGCATTTTTAGCTCTACTGATCAGAGATCAGCAGAGCTTATGCCGTGGTGCGGCGTCCGTCGTCCGTCCGTCTGTCCGTCCGTCTGTCCGTCCGTCCGTTAACTTTTATTTGTAGCGACTACTCCTCTGAAACTACTGGATGGATATTCATAAAACTTTACAGAAATGTTGCCCATGAAGTCTAGTTGATCCTAGCAAAAATTCATGTTGATGTGAAATCCAAGATGGCCGCCAAAGCTAAAAATAGATTTTTTAAATTCAAGTTTGTAGCGACTACTTCTTGAAAACTATAAGTGATATTGATATGGGATTTTTTCTAAAATGATCAGCATGACATGATGGTTATCCGAGTCGAACATTATTTTGATTCGACATTAAACATGGCTGCCAGTGGCCATCTTTGTTTACATAGAGTTATATAATGAAAACTTGTAGCGACTACTCCTCTGAAACTACTTGACGGATTTTCATGAAACTTCACAGAACTGTTGCTCTTGATGTCTAATTGATCCTAGCAAAATTTCAGGTCGGCCGGAAATTCAAGATGGCCGCCATGGCTAAAAATAGATTTTCAAAATGCAAGTTTGTGGCGACTACTTCTTGAAAACTATAAGTGATATTGATATGGGACTTTTTCTAAAATGATCAGCATTACATGATGTTGGTCTTGGTGCAATACCGCATTATAGAACACTTAGTGCAATACCGCATTATAGCACAGAACACTTAGTGCAATACAGCGATTTTTTTCCTTATATAAGCGGTACCGATAAACGGACCCGTTCCCAATTGAAAAAATATACCATTTTCCCCAATTTGATTTTTTTTTACCAATTTCAAGAATTAATTCATAATTTCGAGCACGATATCGGCAATGAACAAAAAAAAGAAAGATCCTCTTCCGATATGTTGTTTACAGTCTATCATAACAAAGACTATTTAACTGCCTATAGGGATCTGCGTATTGACAATTGCCTCGATATTTAAAACTAGGCCGGGGTTTCCCTTTTAATTTAAACCGACGAAAAAGACAAGTAATCGTCGTTTGTTAGGGAAGTAATAATTTTAATTTGGAATCGGTCGTTTAACCCTTTACCCCTTAGATAACCAGTGCTTACATAAGATCAATCTCCTTATAAATCTTATCAGTGATCACACTGTATCCATTTCCTTACATTAATCTGCTGCTGAGGCAAAATTACAGATAATGCAACATGGGGATGTTAGTAAACATGCCATTACTCATGCAAAAATAGGAATATTTTAATAAAACAAATTGTGAAATGTGGGTAAATAAAAAACCTACATACAGGTGTTGTATTGTTCTTTTATTCCAATTAAGTCCAACAAAACTCCAGTTTTTATCACTAATTTTAGTAAAATAGTATAATATTTCCACTAAATTTATAAATGTTTTTTTTTATTGTTTGTCTGTTACATACAGATTTACTCATAATTCCATATAAATTCATGTTTATAATACTTACCCTAACACTGATGTACATTTACATATGCTTTTCCCCATTATTACTGAATACACATGGGCAATAAGATACACCCCTGACAAACACCTTCATCCAAGAAAATGACAAGAGCTTTCCAACTTCAGGTCAAACATTTCTTATTCAATTTGAATTTTGTATTGAATTATTTTGTTAGACATTCTATGTCACTTTGTTCAGTTTTCTTTTGCAAAAAACACTTTTTATATACACCAATGAACAGAAAACGTCAACGACAAGTAAGTGACTGTCACCAAACCAGTCTGTCACATTGTCTCCAAAAGTTGACAGTTTGAAGACGGGTCATGGAGGCATCACACATCGTCATTGGTATCCAAGTGAACAGAACTGCTGCGACTTCTTGTACCAGCTTGTTGTCAAAGAAGGAGTTTCTGTGGGGAAAATACCAACAGTTGAAAATAAACAAAATAAAAAATAATTATATGTGCCGAGTGTTGGCTTATAATAAAGTATCCCGTAATCATTGTGCCATTCTTTACAATTTTATTTTAGTGTTATAAATATTTAAATATTCCATACATATAACAACAAGATTATTTATATTTACAGTCTTTTATAAATCAAATTTTATGTAGATTTAAAAAAAAAAAAATTGTCGGGCAATCGTGGCAATTGGGCGACATTTTTCGAAGATATATTATGTTTTAAAATGTTATTCTTTTTTAAAATATGTTGGAAATATCAAAACATTATTTTCATACCAAGTAAGGCCAAATTGTCCTCTTTTCAGAACCATTCATAGGCTGGAACATATATGCCAAGTTATAATGCCAAGTGACAAATGAGGAAACTATTCAGATATGTCCTTCTCTTCCGACCGGCTTTGTAGTAAACCCATCATGAATCTGGGGGAGTTTCATTTTTCTGGGCTTCATATTTGTATATCTGCCTATCCATTTTACTACAGATATGGTAACATAACTTGGCGGACAAAGTTCAAAACAAAAGTAGCATAGGAACGTCTCTTCCCATAAGGTTTTTCTTGAGTGTTTATAGTTTTCAAACTTGAATGTCATGAGTCTTTTTATAACACTGAAATCGGTATTTTCAAGCCGATTTATTTTCTTTCTTT
This sequence comes from Cyrtodaria siliqua, assembly GCA_037043455.1. Lineage (NCBI taxonomy): Eukaryota > Metazoa > Mollusca > Bivalvia > Adapedonta > Hiatellidae > Cyrtodaria > Cyrtodaria siliqua. Next base: position 128,277 of record JAWPHD010006054.1, read on the forward strand.
TGTCGTAGTTGGCGACTTTTCTTTCGAACAAAGTTACTGTCGGAAAATATCGTCACTTCAATCAACATTTCCTGCACTTTATTTCGATCGTCGAATAACTTCAATCACCAAGTTCTGAAAGTTTTCTGTTTAAATATTTCTTCCCAACTTCATTTCGCTGTAAAATCATAAAAAAATTGAATTTTTCCAAGATTTGATCGTCAATTTGTGTGAAATTCATTTCCGCGTTCAAAACGAGGTATTTTACCGTACTACGTCACCGTTCTATGTGCAAAACAGGTGCTTGTTTGGGATGGTTTAATGCAAGGCCGGTTACGGCCGGCATAAGGGCGAGCGCGTAACGGCCGGATCGGCCGGGATAAGGGCGAGTCAGTATAGGCCGGATCCGGCCGGCATAAGGGTTAAAGGGTTAAATGAAAAAGGCAAACTACACAAGAAAGCAACTTCCCTCTATTCTGCCAAGCAAGCAGGTCCAAGTAAAAGTATTGCTTCAAAAATGCTTGAGACAATGAACAAACATGTCGACGCATCCTCAACAGCTCTAGGACCAAACTCGACCCAGATATTTTTTTAGTAATCTTTAACTTGTTATAATTAGAGTGTTATTATATTAAATAATTTATATTGACCTTTTTGTTGAATATTATATTGCCGTTACTGACTTTTGACCTGGGCTAGTAATTTTTAGTTAATCGGAACAGGCTGAACCAAATCCATATCACAAAATCGTGTGTTTCCAGCTAATTAGTCAGATAAGATTACACCGCCACGCGTCGATAATAACACCAATTAACAAGGTGTTTAGGCACCACGGGTGATCGGACCAGATCGATTGACAGATAAGTTATGCATAACTCATTAATATTCATTAGTTATTTTAATACTAGAGTACACTTCGATTGGATAATAACGATGTTGCGTCAATAATTTATTCACTCGGACGTGACTGGAAAATATTTGATTCGATGGCCAAGGGGCATTATGGGAGAAGATTCAGGGCTCGACATTAGGCATTGTCCGATAGGTTTTGGCAACCCAGACTTGGGTCCTGACAAGTTGATTCTGAATCCAGGTTAATTGTCCGATCGGGCTATTAGAATTTTTTTTATAAAACAAAATCAAAATGAAAACCCACGCCGTAATACGCTGAAAACCCACGCCAGACGACAAAATTCAAACCTCACCGTAGCGAGTGTTGTCTAATAGTAAGTGATTGTAAACTAGACAGTTTTGCGCATGCGCGGCAGGATTTTCCCTGCCGATATAATAGGACTATTACTACAGTAGCGTGTTCTGGAAGTTTGTATCACCTCGAGTAGGTAAATGCCAGATCAAGGATCACACGAGAGTCGGAGCCTCGAGTGTGATCCTGATCTGGCATTTACCTACGAGAGGTGATACAAACTTCCAGAACACGTTACTCTAGTAATGATCCTTTTATTAAATACCTCTTACACATCATTAACATAGAAATATTTGCATTGCTATTGCATACACATTCAATAAAGCATATTATTTCTTGATAAAGTGCAGCGGGAAAATGTATGTAGTTTTAAGGTGATGGTGTTCATTGGTCTGACCTACTTGCTTTGTTTGTATGAGGTAACGTCGTCTTGACGTTCTCGCGCATAGTGGCGTAAAACTTATTTGAATCATTGGAAAAACCGCTGTTCTATTTTTAGTAAGATAGTGATACTAATTCTATTTTTAGTAGCATAGTGATAACCTGTAGTGTGATACAGGTTGTTGTATTCCATTGTAAGAAAATGAAGGTACTACGTATATATTACTGATAGGTATATAATAAATATAGATAGTGTATATATAAATAGTTGCTTGTCGCAACACTTTGCTTGGGATCCCTGTATTTGACGTTTTATTCTCCCGATTTTGAATGACAAAAAGCATTCCTTATGTTGTGAAGATATTGTTAATAAAATACAACAAAAGCAAGTTGTTTAATTATACGCTAGTCATAAATTTTACGAAATAAAAATCGCTTGAACATTTTGCGACAATCACATACGACCGCTTTGCGGATTGTTTACATGTATCACGCTTCATCGGATCGCAATCTCTGAATAGAAATGCTTTATTTTACATGTTTTAATACCTTTACAGTAAAAATTGAGATTTCATATTCGGACAAGTTCATTATAGGTCAGGACAAGTGGATTTCTGAAGTCACTTGTCCGACAAGTGGATCCAAAAGTTAATGTAGAGGCCTGAGATTGTGTCTCCTTTTCCTGAGTTAGTCAACTGCATGCAATAAAAACCTGGCAATTGACTAAGACAATTAAAGAAGTAAAAAATCAAATGATAATACAGGTGGTACCACGCGGATTACGACAATTCCCACTCATCGCGGCGATTTTATTCCACCACGGCGATGGTAAATGTTATCCATCGCGACTAAACTATGGAGATTCTCGTTCATCATCGCGGAGAATCCCAGTGAGAATTAGCCGGGGTTTCACGGCGATTTAACTTAATGAATGTTTATAGTTTTCCTTTTTAATTGCGAAATAATTGTTTTAAAAACAAATGTGTTTACTCTAACTTTTCATGTTCTATTTAGCCAACATCGTTGTAAACAGCAGAAACGGAAATTATACATGTATAAAGCCTAGATCTCTGGAAACAGCAGCTGGGAAATCGGTGTTCGCCATTGCACTATTAATACCTGTATTAATCTAGTCAATTATAAAGGTTAAATTCAAATTGTTTGTTTTATCTTGTATAGTTTGTATCATAAATATTTTACCAAACTTCGTCAATAATTATATCCAACATAATCAAAAAGCGAATCACAATCCTGAACGGCGCTATTTTAAAAAAGCTGCATCGGGGCACCATACCAATTATAAGAATGTCTGTTTCCTGAACTGAAGGCCCTGGTAAACAATAACAAAAAATATGGGGAAAAGTTGTTTGTCTTGAATATCTATCTCAACAACCAAGGAAAATTTAAATAGTTTTGCATAATTTCTATAAAAAGAAGAACTCTGTGGCATGTACTTACCTGATACCATTAATTTCTATAAATAGAAGAACTCTGTGGCATGTACTTACCTGATATCGTAAATACATTATTTTTGGCGAGCAACAATTTTTAGCTCTGCTGGCCTTCGCTTATGGGATGCCGAGTTGTCCGTTGTCCGTCCGTCGTCCGTCCGTCGTCCGTTGTTAACTTTTGTCTCATTAAGACGATAGGGCCTTCATTTTTCATCCAATCTTTACCAAACTTTAACAGGTTGTTAATATCAATGAAAGCTCGGATGAGTTCGAAAACCAGCCAGTTCGGACAAGTAACAGAGGAGTTATGGCCCTTGATTTAGTTAAAAATGCTATATTTTGCCTCGTTAAGACGATAGGGCCTTCATTTTTCAACCTGTCTTTACCAAACTTTACCACATTGTTAATATCAATGAAAGCTCGGACAAGTTCGAAAACCAGCCAGATCGGACCAGTAACACAAGAGTTATGGTCCTTGATTTAGTTAAAAATGCTATATTGCTATATTTTGCCTCGTTAAGATGATAGGGCCTTCGTTTTTCATTCTATCTTTACCAAACTTTACCACATTGTTAATATCAATGAAAACTCGAACAAGTTTGAAAACCAGCCATATCGGACTAGTAACAACGGAGTTATGGCCCTTGATTTAGTTAAAAATGATATATTTTGCCTCGTTAACGCGCTAGGGGCTTCATTGTTCATCCGATCTTTACCAAACTTTATCAGATTGTTAATATCAATGAAAGCTCGTACAAGTTCGAAAACTAGCCATATCGGAATAGTAACAGCGGAGTCATGGCCCTTGATTTAGTTAAAAATGCTATATTTTGCCTCGTTAAGACAATAGGGGCTTCATTGTTAATCCGATCTTTACCAAACTTTATCAGATTGTTAATGTTGTTGAAAGCTTGAACAAGTTCGGAAACCAGCCATATCGGACCAGTAATAGCGGAGTTGTGGCCCTTGATTTAGTTAAAAATGCTATATTTTGCCTCGTTAAGATGATAGGGGCTTCATTGTTCATCCGATCTTTACCTTGTTAATGTCATTGAAAGCTCGAACACGTTTGAAAACCAGCCATTTCGAACAAGTAACAGCGGAGTTATGGCCCTTGATTTAGTTAAAAATGCTATATATTGCCTCGTTAAGACGATAGGGGCTTCATTGTTCATCTGATCTTTACCATACTTTGTCAGATTGTTAATATCAATGAAAGCTCGAACAAGTTCGAAAACTAGCCATATCGGACCAGTAACAGCTTAGTTATGGCCCTTGTTTTAGTTTAAAAATGCTATATTTTGCCTCATTAAGACGATAGGGGCTTCATTGTTCATCCGATCTTTACCAAACTTTATCAGATTGTTTATATCAATGAAAGCGTGGACAAGTTCAAAAACCAAACATATTGGACCAGTAACAGCTTAGTTATGGCCCTTGATTTAGTTCAAAACGCTATATTTTGCCTCGTTAAGACGAGGCGGCCTTCATTTTTCATCCGATCTTTAGGCCATATCAAATTAAATCCCAGTTTATCATCCAAATTTTGGAAAAAATTGGGGCGGGGGGTGCAATTTTATTTTTATTTTTTATTTTCCTGAGATGACATCAAACATCACCAAAATATTAATAACCAGAAGTATTATGTTTTGAACACTCTCTTTATTACCAATTGTCACTGCTATAGCATACATTTGTATTTATAATGATATAAACTACGATGTATGTGAGTTTTAAAAGTTGAAGTTCTCAATAGAACTTACTTCTTATTGCTCGACGTCCGATTTGTTTACAAAATGTATTTCCGGTATTTCCGGTTCGGGCTAAATATTAACGCATTTTCCGTCACATTAAGACGACTCTTTCACAGTCGATTTTTAGCTCTACTGATCAGAGATCAGCAGAGCTTATGCCGTGGTGCGGCGTCCGTCGTCCGTCTGTCGGTCCGTCCGTCCGTCAGTCCGTCTGTCCGTAAACTTTTATTTGTAGCGACTACTCCTCTGAAACTACTTGATGGATATTCATGAAACTTTACAGAAATGTTGCCCATGAAGTCTAGTTGATCCTAGCAAAAATTCATGTTGATGTGAAATCCAAGATGGCCACCAAAGCGCTAAAAATAGATTTTTAAAATACAAGTTTGTAGCGACTACTTCTTGAAAACTATAAGTGATATTGATATGGGACATTTTCTTAAATGATCAGCATGACATGATGTTAATCCTTGTCAAAAATTGTTTTGATTCGACGTTTAACATGGCTGCCAGTGGCCATCTTTGTTTACATAGAGTTATATAGTAAAAACTTGTAGCGACTACTCCTCTGAAACTACTTGGCAGATTTTCATGAAACTTAACAGGAATGTTGCTCTTGATGTCTAATACAGTACAGCTCACGCGAAACACACACTTCACTCGATTCGCCGAGTTTGGCGCGTATCTACGCGGAGTCAGTGTTTGTACTCGGCGAATTCACGCGGCGAAAGTACGCTATTGCCGAGTGATAACCACTCTGAGTTACTCCGCGTAGAATCCAATTAAGCAAAAGTGCACACCTGTGAACTCCGCGTCCCTCGGCGTTAAGGATGCCGCGTATCTCGGCGTAAAATTTAATTAACTAATTTTCCTTTGACGTCGGCCATTTTTTTTTAGAATCGAATAGAATATTTCCAATCACGGGTCACCAAGTACATGTATGTAATGTAATAAATATTGGCACGCGCACACAACAAATGCTTGATTGTGACGAGGAGTATTAATCAAATTATGAGACATTATATTGATAAAAACAAGTAGAGGTACCAATTACATGCACAAGATGTGTAAACCTTTAAAATGACCTTGCTGTTTAATTGAATTAAATTGGAATTTATAGTCGCACCGACTATTTATATATTCAAATTTAATTCAATTAAAATACGTAATTTAGATAATGTATACCGTTTTACACTTAAATTGCCCAACCATTTATATTTCACCAAAAGCCTTGAAATTAACGTAGTTATCGGAATTGGCAATTCAATGCAATATATTGCTTTCTAAACATATTACAACTTTCTTTTCAGGTAAAAGTTTGATCAGCAAATAGATTTATATCGGTGCACAAGTTCGTACATCATGTCATGTACATGTATCTGTTGATTATGTGCAGAATAGTACCGGAGATAACGAAAAACAAGTGCAATCAGATTAATTTCATTTCCTATTGTATACCCGCGTGCCCGCTATGAGTATGGCATAGATCAATACACACGTTTTATATTTAATATTCAAGTATAGCACAGTCTAGATAAAAGCGTATAGACATATTCAACTGCAATTTACATGTAAAAATATTCAGGCTTATTTCAGTTTTACTTTTGTTAAATTTGTGAATAAGGGAATTCGCCAGGGCGATGTCTTTAGACGTATTCAATTACTTTTGGAATATGTAAATCTCGTAAGATGTTGCTTGGTATAACTTAATGGACGCAGTAGCCATATAGGCACGCGCACACAACAAATGCTTGATTGTGACGAGGATTTTTAATCAAATTATGAAGCAACATTATATTGATAAAAACAAGTAGAGGTCCACCAATTACATGCACAAGATGTGTAAACCTTTAAAATGACCTTGCTGTTTAATTGAATTAAATTGGAATTTATAGTCGTACCGACTATATATATATTCCAATTTAATTCAATTAAAATACGTAATTTAGATAATGTAAACTGTTTTACACTTAAATTGCCCAACCATTTATATTTCACCAAAAGCCTTGAAATTAACGTAGTTATCGGAATTGGCAATTCAGTGCAATATATTGCTTTCTAAACATATTACAACTTTTTTTTCAGGTAGAAGTTTGATCAGCAAATAGATTTATATCGGTGCACAAGTTCGTACATCATGTCATGTACATGTATCTGTTGATTATGTGCAGAATAGTACATGTATCTGTTGATTATGTGCAGAATAGTACCGGAGATAACGAAAAACAAGTGCAATCAGATTAATTTCATTTCCTATTGTATACCCGCGTGCCCGCTATGAGTATGGCATAGATCAATACACACGTTTTATATTTAATATTCAAGTATAGCACAGTCTAGATAAAAGTGTATAGACATATTCAACTGCAAGTTACATGTAAAAATATGCAGGCTTATTTCAGTTTTATTTTTGTTAAATTTGTGAATAAGGGAATTCGCCAGGGCGATGACATTAGACGTATTTAATTACTTTTGGAATATGTAAATCGAGTAAGATGTTGCTTGGTATAACTTAATGGACGCAGTATCCAACTCGATCGTTTGATAAATTCAATATTAATCAGGCACTCATGTAAGATAATTATATATTAAACACTGATAAGGAAAAAACAAAAAATAGATGCATGTAGTCACAATTGTAAAAAACATCATGGATTACGGAAATCAACGAGATCCCCTTCACTCTATATTGAATTTATTGAACAATTTGGATAAAATTCTCGCATAGCCTCACATTATATAATTTTATCCAACTCGTTTGATAACTTCAATATTAATCAGGCACTCGTGTAAGATCATTATTAAACATCGATAAGAACCAATAGATGCAGGTAGACTCTATTAAAAAAAGAAGTCCCCCTCCGACTAAAACTACGATTTAATATGCAGGTAGACACAATTGTAAAAAAAAAGTCACCCTCCCACTAAAACTACGATTTAATTCGTGAATAGAGGAATTTGCCAGGGCGATGTCTTTAGACCAGTTTAATTACTTTTTAGCTCTACTGATCAGAGATCAGCAGAGCTTATGCCGTGGTGCGGAGTCCGTCGTCCGTCCGTCCGTCTGTCCGTCTGTCCGTCTGTCTGTCCGTAAACTTTTATTTGTAGCGACTTCACAGCTGAAACTACTGGATGGATATTCATGAAACTTTACAGAAATGTTGCCCATAAAGTCTAGTTGATCCTAGCAAAAATTCATGTTGATGTGAAATCCAAGATGGCCGCCAAAGCTAAAAATAGAGTTTTAAAATACAAGTTTGTAGCGACTTCTTCTTGAAAACTATAAGTGATATTGATATGGGACTTTTTCTAAAATGATCAGCATGACATGATGTTGATCCTAGTCAAAAATCGTTTTGATTCAACGTTAAACATGGCTGCCAGCGGCCATCTTTGTTTACATAGAGTTATATAGTAAAAACTTGTAGCGACTTCACAGCTGAAACTACTGGATGGATATTCATGAAACTTTACAGAAATGTTGCCCATAAAGTCTAGTTGATCCTAGCATAAATTCATGTTGATGTGAAATCCAAGATGGCCGCCAAAGCTAAAAATAGAGTTTTAAAATACAAGTTTGTAGCGACTTCTTCTTGAAAACTATAAGTGATATTTAATGGGACTTTTTCTAAAATGATCAGCATGACATGATGTTGATCCTAGTCAAAAATCGTTTTGATTCAACGTTAAACATGGCTGCCAGCAGCCATCTTTGTTTACATAGAGTTATATAGTAAAAACTTGTAGCGACTTCACAGCTGAAACTACTGGATGGATATTCATGAAACTTTACAGAAATGTTGCCCATAAAGTCTAGTTGATCCTAGCAAAAATTCATGTTGATGTGAAATCCAAGATGGCCGCCAAAGCTAAAAATAGAGTTTTAAAATACAAGTTTGTAGCGACTTCTTCTTGAAAACTATAAGTGATATTGATATGGGACTTTTTCTAAAATGATCAGCATGACATGATGTTGATCCTAGTCAAAAATCGTTTTGATTCAACGTTAAACATGGCTGCCAGCGGCCATCTTTGTTTACATAGAGTTATATAGTAAAAACTTGTAGCGACTTCACAGCTGAAACTACTGGATGGATATTCATGAAACTTTACAGAAATGTTGCCCATAAAGTCTAGTTGATCCTAGCAAAAATTCATGTTGATGTGAAATCCAAGATGGCCGCCAAAGCTAAAAATAGAGTTTTAAAATACAAGTTTGTAGCGACTTCTTCTTGAAAACTATAAGTGATATTGATATGGGACTTTTTCTAAAATGATCAGCATGACATGATGTTGATCCTAGTCAAAAATCGTTTTGATTCAACGTTAAACATGGCTGCCAGCGGCCATCTTTGTTTACATAGAGTTATATAGTAAAAACTTGTAGCGACTACTTCTCTGAAACTACTTGGCGGATATTCATGAAACTTTACAGGAATGTTGCTCTTGATGTCTGATTGATCCTAGAAAAATTTCAGGTCGGCCGGAAATTCAAGATGGCCGTCACAGCTAAAAATAGATTTTTAAAAAATAAGTTTGTAGCGACTACTTCTTGAAAACTATAAGTGATATTGATATGGGACTTTTTCTAAAATGATCAGCATTACATGATGTTGATCCTAGTCAAAAATCGTTTTGATTCAACGTTAAACATGGCTGCCAGCGGCCATCTTTGTTTACATAGAGTTATATAGTAAAAACTTGTAGCGACTACTCCTCTGAAACTACTTGGCGGATTGTCATGAAACTTTACAGGAATGTTGCTCTTGATGTCTAATTGATCCTATCAAAATTTCAGGTCGGCCGGAAATTCAAGATGGCCGTCACAGCTAAAAATAGATTTTTAAAAAATAAGTTTGTAGCGACTACTTCTTGAAAACTATAAGTGATATTGATATTGGACTTTTTCTAAAATGATCAGCATGACATGATGTAGATCCTTGTGGAAAATTATTTTGATTCGACGTTAAACATGGCTGCCAGTGGCCATCTTTGGTTACATAGAGTTATATATAGTAAAAACTTGTAGTGACTACTCCTCTGAAACTACTTGACGGATGTTCATGAAACTTCACAGGAATGTTGCTCTTGATGTCTAGTTGATCCTAGAAAAATTTCAGGTCGGCCGGAAATTCAAGATGGCCGCCACAGCTAAAAATAGATTTAAAATAAATAAGTTTGTAGCGACTACTTCTTCAAAACAATAAGAGATATTGATATGGGACTTTTTCTAAAATGATCAGTATGACATGATGTTGGTCCTTGTCGAAAATCGTTTTGATTTGACCTTAAACATGGCTGCTTTGTTTACATAGAGTTATATAATGAAAACTTGTAGCGACTACTTCTTTGAAACTACCTGACGGATTTTCATGAAACTTCACAGGAATGTTGCTCTTAATGTCTTATTGATCTTAGCAAAATTTCAGGTCGGCCGGAAATTCAAGATGGCCGTAACGGTTAAAAATAGATTTTCAAAAAACAAGTCTGTAGCGACTACTTCCTGAAATCAAAATCAATCAGTAGAGCTTCAAGGTCATTGACCTCTTGTTTTAAATCGCGTAAGATGCTGCATGGTATAACTTAATGGACTCCCTCAGTTATTAAGAAAAATATATGTAATGAAAATGGCTTAAAATCCAAAAATAAAACCCAGCAATATCATACAAATGTGTACAAAACGTCACCTTTTCCGACGTTCTGAAAAAGCCGCTCGTGCGCATTTGGTGCTTCTTGTCGACGTCGTACTGAACCAGGAAGCAAGTATCTTCCTTGTTTATTAGCTCTAAGTGTCATTGTTACTAGTAACAGTATTCACAATATCACAAATAAAACATGCTTATATATTAAAACATGAGGACTGTGTTTTTTGTTTCTTATTAATTCACATGCAATAGTTTAGTGTTTTTCTTATTAATTCACAATAGTTTAGGGTTTGTTAGCAGATGTTAATATGTAACCGAGTGATCACAAACCAAGAATGATGTAGATGTTGCGATATATCGACTAGACTACACCATATGAATCAGAAGGAAAGAGTTGTGCTCCCAAAACTAGCTTCGAGTTTGGGATGACAGTAGGGTGTGTGAGGTTTGGTGCACCCTAGAACCTGGTTTAAACCCCAGTTTTTTTGCCACTGACCGTTTGAAGACGACAGCCCTATTGTCAACCTTTTGTGTGTGTTTTTGACGTCATATTCCTTATTAACATTTCCATTCATGTTTGTCGTTTTGTGTATTTTAGAATTAACTGTATTCTGGGGGAAGCTGCTTTTCCTGTTCGACTTTTATACTTTTTTAAGTGTTTCTACGACCAAACTTCTGTTAACAATAATGGATGCCCTGGTTACTAGGTTAAAGGATAATTTTACATCATTTTTATAAATAGATAGCCTACTGCAGTGTTAAATATTTCATTATGTATTATTATTGGTGCGACGGATTGCGGCAGGTGCTGTTCATAAAAAAAAACACCATACTTTTTGAACATTTTCATATGTCAAGGAAATTGTCAATGGACAGACTAAATTCATAATATGTTGTTTTTTTTCAAATAACTTGTAATTAAGGAATTATAAGGCCAGTATCAACTTTTTGTGTTGATCAACCCGCGTATTTGACAAAATCAGCAAATATTTTTATAAAGTTGGTCTTAAAATCCACTTACCTAGGTTCATACCCCAAAACATCTAAGGCAATCAGGCATGCAAACGAAATATGTATTTACATACATGTATATACTGTACTTTACTCAGTATACATATTACATAACATTTTTTTTTTATCCAAGAGAATACCACGACACGTCCCTAATTATCTATACTAGTGTAATGGAAGCGTGATCTAACCGGGTTACTGCGACAGGTACATGTAGAGTACATGTTTACAATATCGTAACTCTGCTCAATACACATGCTCAATACACATTAAAACGCCTGATTCGGAGTCCTGACCATGGCAACGCGCTTGACAACGTGTAAGACAACGTGTGCTAAGAAATAGAGTGTGTATTTAAGTTTTGTGTTTGGAAGCTAGCATTGGTTGCCGTTATAGATTAAAACTAAATATTTATTTCGTCCTCATGACAGTTGTGTTTAATTGCATTTGAGAGTACAGCAGCACAAACGTCAACTATAAGGTAACTTTATTACTTTCACGCACAGTGTACATTTACAACAAACATAAAAATAAAACACGTAGGTCTATGCAGATGTACATTACCTGTACGAATGCCGTTCATCATTGTTTCAGACATAAATATTCAAGAACGATAAAAAGGTCATTTACCTGAATAATTGACGACTCGGCGAATGCCGAGTTTGTCTACGCGGAGTATCGCCGCGAAGTTAAGCTAGTCGTTCGTTCAAGTCCGCTAAAAAGGTCATTTACCTGTATAATTGACGACTCGGCGTTCGCCGAGTTCGTCTACGCGGAGTATCTCGGCGAAGTTATGCTAGTCGTTCGTCACGTAGCTGATTTCCACTCGGCGTAGTTTTATCGTCCAAACTCCGCGTAATTACGCGATTTCTGAATTCCTCACTCGGCGTGAAAGAGTAAAGTGTGGGTTTCGCGTGAGCTGTACTGTAGATCCTAGCAAAATTTCAGGTCGGCCAGAAATTCAAGATGGCCGCCACAGCTAAAAATAGATTTTTAGCCCGCCACAGCTAAAAATAGATTTTTAGCTCTACTGATCAGAGATCAGCAGAGCTTATGCCGTGGTGCGTCGTCCGTCCGTCTGTCCGTCTGTCCGTCCGTTTTGTAGCGACTACTCCTCTGAAACTACTGAATAGATTTTCATGAAACTTTACAGAAATGTTGCCCATGAAGTCTAGTTGATCCTAGCAAAAATTCATGTAGATGTGAAATCCAAGATGGCCGCCAAATCTAAAGATAGGTTTTTAAAAAACAAGTTTGTAGCGACTACTTCTTGAAAACTATAAGAGATATTGATATGGGACTTTTTCTAAAATCACAGCATGACATGATGGTTATCCGAGTCGAACATTATTTTGATTCGACGTTAAACATGGCTGCCAGTGGCCATCTTTGTTTACATAGAGTTATATAATGATAACTTGTAGCGACTACTCCTCTGAAAATACTTGACGGATTTTCATGAAACTTCACACGAATGTTGCTCTTGATGTCTTATTGATCCTTGCAAAATTTCAGGTCGGCCGGAAATTCAAGATGGCCGCCATGGCTAAAAATAGATTTTCAAAATACAAGTTTGTAGCGACTACTTCTTGAAAACTATAAGTGATATTGATATGGGACTTTTTCTAAAATGATCAGCATGACATACTGCATGATGGTTATTCAAGTCGAACATTATTTTGATTCGACGTTAAACATGGCTGCCAGTGGCCATGTATGTTTACATAAGAGTTATATAATGATAACTTGTAGCGACTACTCCTCTGAAACTACTTGACGGATTTTCATGAAACTTCACACGAATGTTGCTCTTGATGTCTAATTGATCTTAGCAAAATTTCAGGTCGGCCGGAAATTCAAGATGGCCGCCATGGCTAAAAATAGATTTTTAAAAAATAAGTTTGTAGCGACTACTTCTTGAAAACTATAAGAGATATTGATATGGGACTTTTTCTAAAATGATCAGCATGACATGATGGTTATCCGAATCGAACATTATTTTGATTCATTGTTAAACATGGCTGTCAGTGGCCATCTTTGTTTACATAGAGTTATATAATGAAAACTTGTAGCGACTACTCCTCTGAAACTACTTGACGGATTTTCATGAAACTTCACAGGAATGTTACTCTTGATGTCTAATTGATCCTAGCAAAATTTCAGGTCGGCCGGAAATTCAAGATGGCCACCACGGCTAAAAATAGATTTTCAAAAAACCAGTTTGTAGCGACTACTTCCTGAAATCAAAATCAATCAGTAGAGCTTCAAGGTCATTGACCTCTTGTTTTTTTTCTTCCCCCGGACAAAATAAAAATTGTCGGGGCGGCATAAAATATTCGGGGCGGGCGGGGATGATAAACTGGGAATTAATTTTATATGGCCTTACCAAACCTTTTTTTGTTTATTATTTTAAGCTCTACTGGCCAAAGGCCAGCAGAGCTTATAGGATGACGAGTTGTCCGTCGTCCGTCGTTAACTTTTGTCTTGTTACCACCATTAGGGTTGGATACCGGTACCCGGTATCGGTACAGTACCGAATAGTTACTTCAAAAAGTACCGGTATATACTGTTTCGTAAAGAACCGGTTGCGATCTCGGTATTTCCACAAAATTGAATGCGAAATTCTTAACAAATTGCAGGTAATAAAACAACACAACATAAGCGAACACGGCGGCAGCGTGGGTCTAAACTGAAGGTTGACATTTTATATAGACACCGCCCGTTATGACGAGCTACTCGCGTGATGTCAGGCTTAGTTTTGCATTACTTTCTAAGTTGTTTAGCCTTCATTTTAGATGATGAAAATCAATAATATATCATAATAAACATTTATCGTTAATTTCATTCCATATTTGATCAGAATTAATAAATAAATTATTAAAAATAAAACTTACGAATCCACGGAGTAACGAATGTAAACAAGTCATCTATTTTCGCGAACATTAGAAAATGGTCGGTGTTGGAAATAGAGTTCGGAATTCCCATGTATGGGCTTATTTCGCGAAGAAAACTGACGGTGGAAATTGCAATATTTGCAATAAACTTGTAAGTTTTTCTTTTGAAAGTTAAGGTTTACTTTAAGAAACTTCTAGTCATTTTAGTCTGAGATTAATCACGAGTCTACTATGATTTATTTGTAATCACTAATATGTGTTTATTAGTTCACTGTTACCTGTTGGAAAAAGAAGTTTGAATACAAAGTTCCATTTACTGGCTATGAATGTTTATATATTACAATGATTAACAAAGTTCTCCCATATAAATATATTTGATTAAATGTATCTACAATGATAAAGAATGAGTATAAAACTTACCAAATCATTGCTGGTCAGATGCACTAAAAGCATGATACATGGGAAGTGGTATCAGTATCGGTATCGTTAAAATACCGTATCGTTTCGTTGGTATCAGTATCGGTATCGGACCGGTTCGTGCTTAACGATATCCAACCCTAACCACCATAGGGCCTTCATTTTTCATCCGATCTTTACCAAACTTTAACAGGTTGTTAATATCAATGAAAGCTCGGACAAGTTCGAAAACCAGCCAGATCGGAATAATTTCACCGGAGTTCTGGCCCTTGTTTTGCTGAAAAATGCCATATTAAGCCTTGTGAACACTCTAGCACCTTCATTTATTATTTGATCTTTACCAAACTTGCACAGATTGTTAATATCAATGAAAGCTCGGACAAGTTCGAAAACCAGCAAATCGGATTAGTAACACCGGAGTTATGGCACTTGTTTTTTCTGAAAATTGCTATTTTCTGCCTTGTGGACGCTCTAGCACCTTCATTTATTATTTGATCGTTACGAAACTTGCACAGATTGTTAATACTAATTATAGCTTGGACAAGTTCGAAAATCAGCTGAATTGGGTCCGTAACACCAGAGTTGTGGCCCTTGTTTTTCTGAAAAATGCCATTTTCTGCCTTGTGAACACTCTAGCACCTTCAATTATTATTTGATCTTTACCAAACTTGCACAGGTCGTTAATATCAATGAAAGCTCGAACTAGTTCGAAAACCAGCTAAATCGGATCAGTAACACCGGAGTTATGGCCTTGTTTTTTTTCTGAAAAATGCTATTTTCCGCCTTGTGAACACTCTAGGGCCTTCAATATTAATCGGATATTTACTTAACTTTGCCAGTGTCTTTATATCAATGAAAGCTCAAACAAGTTCGAAAACCGGCAAGATCGAAGTAATCTCAATGGAGTTATGGCCCTTGTTTTGCCGAAAAATGCCATATTAAGCCTTGTGAACACTCTAGCACCTTCATTTATTATTTGATCTTTCCCAAACTTGCACAGATTGTTAATATCAATGAAAGCTCGGACAAGTTCCAAAACCAGCTAGATCAAAATATTAACAACGGAGTTATTGCCCTTGATTTAGTTAAAAATGCTATATTTTGCCTCGTTAAGACGATAGAGGCTTCATTGTTCATCCGATCTTTACCAAACTTTATCAGATTGTTAATATTAATGAAAGCTCGGACAAGTTTGAAAACCAGCCAGATTGGACCAGTATCGGCGGAGTTATGGCCCTTGATTTGGCCCTTGATTTAGTTAAAAATGCTAAATTTTGCCTCGTTAAGACAATAGGGCCTTCATCTTTCACTTGATCTTTACCAAACTTTACCAGATTGTTACTATCAATGAAAGCTCGGACAAGTTCGAAAACCAGCCATATCGGACCAGTATCGGCGGAGTTGTGGTCCTTGATTTAGTTCAAAATGCTATATTTTGCCTCGTTAAGACAATAGGGCCTTCATTTTTCATCCTATCTTTACTAAATTTTATCAGATTGTTAATGTCATTGAAAGCTCAAACATGTTGAAAACCAGCCATATCGCACCAGTAACAGCGGAGTTATGGCCCTTGATTTAATTAAAAATGCTATATTTTGCCTCGTTAAGACGATAGGGGCTTCATTGTTCATCCGATCTTTACCAAATTTTATCAGATTGTTTATATCAATAAAAGCTCGGACAAGTTTGAAAAACATTCATATTGGACTAGTAACAGCGGAGTTATGGCCCTTGATTTAGTTCAAAATGCTATATTTTGCCTCGTTAAGACGATAGGGGCTTCATTGTTCATCCTATCTTTACCAAACTTTACCATCTTGTTAGTATCAATGAAAGCTCAGATCAGTTTGAAAGTCAGATTGGACTAGTAACAGTGGAGTTATGGCCCTTGATTTAGTTAAAAAAGGCTATATTTTGCCACGTTGAGAAGATGAGGTCTTCATTTTTCATCCGATCTTTACCAAAAATTACCAGATTGTTAATATCAATGAAAGCTTGGACAAGTTCGAAAACCAGCCAGATCAGACCAGCAGCAGCGGAGTTATGGCCCTTGATTTATTTAAAAATGCTATATTTTAATTGCCTCGTTAATACGATAGGGTCTTCATTTTTCATCCGATCTTTACCAAACTTTACCAGATTGTTACTATCAATGAAAGCTCCGACAAGTTTGAAAACCAGCCAGATAGGACCATTTACACCGGAGTTATGGCCCTTGATTTTATTTTCTGAAATGTGCTATATTTTGGCCTCATTAAGAATTGAATGTTGTTTAACGGCTCATCAACACAGTATAGGTTATTTAGAGCCGCCCCAGAGAGAGGGGAAGGATACATAGGAATCTGGGAACCTGCCCTACTCTTATTATCGAATAGATTCCTATGGTTCTTTAACGTGCTCGGAAGATAGACCGATACACGGGATCGCCCGGTTTACGTCCCCATCCGACTGACGAGGCCGCATTAAGAAGAAAGGGCCTTCATTTTGCCAAATTTCATTGATATTTTCAGGGATGATCAGTACTAAGCCTAGTTGTACATATCGTCACTGTGTTCCAGTTGAATGATTTTGGCGGAGTTATGTCCCTTTAAAGGTTTTAATACACAAACTTTGTCCTGACTAGTTTACCTGAACCCCTGGCCGGATTTAAACAAAACTTTTTAGGGATGATCAGTTCCAGGTCTGGTTCTGCAAATCTTTGCCGTGTTGCGGGTTGAATGATTTTTGGCAGAGTTATGGCCCTTTAAAGGTTTTAATACACAAACTTTGTCTGGACTATTCTCCTGAACGTCTCCCACATTTCAACGAAACTTTACAGGGATGATCAGCACCAAGCTTAGTTGTGCATATCATCGTCGCATTCCATTTAACAGATTTTTGTGGAGTTATGGCCCTTTAAAAGTTTTTGATACGCAAACATTTTCCGGGCTAGATTTCCTGAACCCCTGGCTGGATTTTAACGAAACTTGACAAGGATGATCAGTATCAAGACTAGTTGTGCATATTTTCGCCATATTCGGGTTGTATGATTTTTGTCAGAGTTATGGCCCTTTAAAGGTTTTAATAGAGAAACGTCCAGATTAGTCTGTTCCGAACCCCTTGCTGGATTTCAACGAATCTTGATGGGGATGATCAGTACCAAGCCTAGTTGCACCTATCATTGCCGTGTTCTGGTTGAATGAATTTTGGCAGAGTTATTGCCCCTTAAAAGGTTTAATACACTAACTTTGTACAGACTAGTTCTCCTGAACCTCTGGCTGGATTTCAACGAAACTTGTCAGGGACAATTAGTACCAAGCCTCGTTGCGTATATCATCACCATGTTCTGGTTGAACGATTTTTGAAAGAGTTATGGCCTCTTTTGCATAAACTTTATCTTTAGCCAGTAGAGCATCCACAGGCCCTCTTGGGCCTCTTGTTTTAAATAATAATTTATTTATTTTTATTATTTAATAATTTTTAGCTCTACTGATCAGAGATCAGCAGAGCTTATGCCATGGTGCGGCGTCCGTCCGTCCGTCCGTCCGTCCGTCCGTTAACTTTTATTTGTAGCGACTACTCCTCTGAAACTACTGGATGGATATTCATAAAACTTTACAGAAATGTTGCCCATGAAGTCTAGTTGATCCTGGCAAAAATTCATGTTGATGTGAAATCCAAGATGGCCTCCAAAGCTAAAAATAGATTTTTTAGCTCTTCTGATCAGAGATCAGCAGAGCTTATGCCGTGGTGCGTCGTCCGTCGTCCGTCTGTCTGTCCGTCCGTCTGTCTGTCCGTCCGTAAACTTTTTTTTGTAGCGACTACTCCTCTGAAACTACTGAATGGATTTTCATGAAACTTTACAGAAATGTTGCCCATGAAGTCTAGTTGATCCTAGCAAAAATTCATGTTGATGTGAAATCCAAGATGGCCACCAAATCTAAAAATAGATTTTTAAAAAACAAGTTTGTAGCGACTACTTCTTGAAAACTCTTAAGTGATATTGATATGGGACTTTTTCTAAAATGATCAGCATGACATGATGTTGGTCCTTGTCGAAAATTATTTTGATTTGACATTAAACATAGCCGCCAGCGGCCATCTTTGTTTACATAGAGTTATATAATGAAAACTTGTAGCGACTACTCCTCTGAAACTACTTGACGGATTTTCATGAAACTTCACACGAATGTTGCTCTTGATGTCTTATTGATCCTAGCAAAACTTCAGGTCGGCCGGAAATTCAAGATGGCCGCCATGGCTAAAAATAGATTTGCAAAAAACAAGTTTATGGCGACTACTTCTTGAAAATTATAAGTGATATTGATATGGGACTTTTTCTAAAATGATCAGCATGTCATGTTGTTGGTCCTTGTCGAAAATCGCTTTGATTCGATGTTAAACATGGCTGTCAGCGGCCATCTTTGCTTACATAAGAGTTATCTAGTAAAAACTTGTAGCGACTACTCCTCTGTAACTACTCAAAGGATTTTCATGAAACCTTACAGGAATGTTGCTCTTGATGTCTGATTGATCCTAGCAAAATTTCAGGTCGACCGGAAATACAAGATGGCCGCCATGGCTGAAAATAGATTTTCAAAATTCAAGTTTGTATCGACTACTTCTTGAAAACTATAAGTGATATTGATATGGGATTTTTCTAAAATGATCAGTATGACATGATGTTGATCCTTGTCAAAAATTATTTTGATTTGACATTAAACATGGCCGCCAGCAGCCATCTTTGTTTACATAGAGTTATATAATGACAACTTGTAGCGACTACTCCTATGAAACTACTTGATGGATTTTCATGAAACTTCACAGGAATGTTGACCTAGCTATCAAATATCTATCAGTAGAGCTTCAAGGTCATTGACCTCTTGTTTAAATACAAGTTTGTAGCGACTACTTTTTGAAAACTATAAGTGATATTGATATGGTACTTTTTCTAAAATGATCAGCATGACATGATGGTTATCCGAGTCGAACATTATTTTGATTCAACATTAAAAATGGCTGCCAGTGGCCATCTTTGTTTACATAGAGTTATATAATGAAAACTTGTAGCGACTACTCCTCCGAAACTACTTGACGAATTTTCATGAAACTTCACAGAAATGTTGCTCTTGATGTCTAATTGATCCTAGCAAAATTTCAGGTCGGCCGGAAATTCAAGATGGCCACCATGGCTAAAAATAGATTTTCAAAATGCAAGTTTGTAGCGACTACTTCTTGAAAACTATAAGTGATATTGATATGGGACTTTTTCTAAAATGATCAGCATTACATGATGTTGGTCCTTGTCAAAAATCATTTTGATTCGACGTTAAACATGGCTGTCAGCGGCCATCTTTGTTTACATAGAATTATATAATGAAAACTTGTAGCGACTACTCCTCTGAAACTACTTGACGGATTTTCATGAACTTCACAGGAATGATGCTCTTGATGTCTAATTGATCCTAGCAAAATTTCAGGTCGGCTGGAAATTCAAAATGGCTGCAACGGCTAAAAATAAATTTTCAAAAAACCAGTTTGTAGCGACTACTTCCTGAAATCAAAATCAATCATTAGAGCTTCAAGGTCATTGACCTCTTTTTTTTTTTTTTTTTTTTTTTTTTTTTTTTTTTTTTTTTGAATAAGTCTTCTTTTTGAATTTTTTTCTTTTAATTTTTTTTTTTTTTAATATTTTTAGCTCTACTGATCAGAGATCAGCAGAGCTTATGCCGTGGTGCGGCGTCCGTCATCCGTCTGTCTGTCCGTAAACTTTTATTTGTAGCGACAACTCCTCTGAAACTACTGGATGGATATTCATGAAACTTTACAGAAATGTTGCCCATGAAGTCTAGTTGATCCTAGCAAAAATTCATGTTGATGTGAAATCCAAGATGGCCGCCAAAGCTAAAAATAGAGTTTTAAAATACATGTTTGTAGCGACTACTTCTTGAAAACTATAAGTGATATTGATATGGGACTTTTTTCTAAAATGATCAGCATGACATGATGTTGATCCTGGTCAAAAATCGTTTTGATTCAACGTTAAACATGGCTGCCAGCAGCCATCTTTGTTTACATAGAGTTATATAGTAAAAACTTGTAGCGACTACTCCTCTGAAACTACTTGACGGATTTTCATGAAACTTTACAGGAATGTTGCTCATGATGTCTAATTGATCCTAGCAAAATTTCAGATCTGCCAGAAATTCAAGATGGCCGTCACAGCTAAAAATAGATTTTTAAAAAATAAGTTTGTAGCGACTACGTCTTGAAAACTATAAGTGATATTGATATGGGACTTTTTTCTAAAATGATCAGCATGACATGATGTTGATCGATGTGGAAAATTATTTTGATTCGACGTTAAACATGGCTGCCAGTGGCCATCTTTGGTTACATAGAGTTATATAGTAAAAACTTGTAGCGACTACTCCTCTGAAACTACTTGACGGATTTTCATGAAACTTTACAGGAATGTTGCTCTTGATGTCTAATTGATCCTAGCAAAATTTCAGATCTGCCAGAAATTCAAGATGGCCGTCACAGCTAAAAATAGATTTTTAAAAAATAAGTTTGTAGCGACTACGTCTTGAAAACTATAAGTGATATTGATATGGGACTTTTTCTAAAATGATCAGCATGACATGATGTTGATCCTTGTGGAAAATTATTTTGATTCGACGTTAAACATGGCTGCCAGTGGCCATCTTTGGTTACATAGAGTTATATAGTAAAAACTTGTAGCGACTACTCCTCTGAAACTACTTGACGGATGTTCATGAAACTTCACAGGAATGTTGCTCTTGATGTCTAGTTGATCCTAGAAAAATTTCAGGTCGGCTGGAAATTCAAGATGGCCGCCACAGCTAAAAATAGATTTAAAATAAATAAGTTTGTAGCGACTACTTCTTCAAAACTATAAGAGATATTGATATGGGACTTTTTCTAAAATGATCAGTATGACATGATGTTGGTCCTTGTCGAAAATTGTTTTCATTTGACGTTAAACATGGCTACCAGTGGCCATCTTTGTTTACATAGAGTTATATAATGAAAACTTGTAGCGACTACTCCTCTGAAACTACTCGACGGATTTTCATGAAACTTCACAGGAATGTTGCTCTTAATGTCTTATTGATCCTAGCAAAATTTCAGGTCGGCCGGAAATTCAAGATGGCCGCCACGGTTAAAAATAGATTTTCAAAAAACAAGTCTGTAGCGACTACTTCCTGAAATCAAAATCAATCGGTGAAGCTTCAAGGTCATTGACCTCTTGTTTCTTAAGTTATTGAATAATTATGCATTAAAATGACTGCAATTAGAAAAAGTTGCACCTTTTACCTGTGCAGTTTCGACTCGGCGAACTCCGAGTTTGTCTACGCGGAGTATCGTGGCGTACTTTCGTGGCGTAAGTATGTCGAGAAGCTTATCCGACTCCGCGTAGTTTTATCATCGAAACTCCCTGTAATTACGCGATTTGTTAATTCCTCACTCGGCGTTAAAGAGTAAAGTGTGGGTTTCGCGTGAGCTGTACTGTATGTGTAAACTTGTAAGAATCAGTAATTTATAACCTTTCTACAAGATTTAAATAATATTATAATATGAATAAGGGATTGTTATGATAGATTGATGAAATTAAGTACTAAGCAATGTTCATGGCATTGCACATGTGTGTTCAGTTGAGATACATGCTAAACTGAAAGTAGAAGCCTTCCTCAAAGTAACTGCAACATAAATAAAATTAATATGTTCTGATATATACATATATTGCACAGACGAAACACAGTCCAAAGGATTTTAGATAAAGGAAATGTGCAGTTTAACGTGTTTTTTTTAACAAAAGTCATGGCAATACTTATTATGATTACACATTTGAATTATGTATTACACATAAATACATGAATTAAACATTGCATATTGTAACGCAAAATCTTTAATACTTTTTGTCTTGCCTTTTGAAAAAATACGAGACTATAGGTGCCGCTAATGTTGGCGGGCTCGACGGCGTCAACATATTGTATTATAACTTTTTTGTCCTTGGGAGTAGAATGTTCAAATTTCATATATAACCTCCTGCTCATTGCCCGTCTTAATGCCAATAACTTCCAGCCCTGCAACTGACCGTGGGTCAGAGTCAAGGTCACTTAAATACATGTACCGTCACCAAATTTTAACATAATATTGACGGTACATGTATTTTACTGACTTTGACTCCGACCCACGGTCAGTTGCAGGGCTGGAAGTTATTGGCATTAAGACAGGCAATGACCAGGAGGTTACATATGAAATTTGAACATTCTACTCCCAAGGACAAGAAAGTTATAATACAATATGTTAGCGTTAAAATTTTGATTAACATTTTTGTTAATTTACG